>WNWU01013574.1:3529168-3594462 GCA_012654045.1 Ptyas mucosa
CTGGCTGATGCCTCTACGTGCACCATTATTAACCCAAGCCTCTCTTGTCGTGTTCAAGAGGAAACGACACGTGTCTACGCCGGTCAAGCAGCATTTAGCCTTCTTTAAATACCAAATCAAGCCAAATCGGGGAGGGGATTTACAGTTCGCCATGAAGGAAAGAAACGTAGTAAATGCTGCAGGGCGGGAATCTAATTCATCCACAGCCACGCTCACTCCCATCCGTTCCCTCTCCCTCTCCAGGCCCAGATCATCTCCACGTGATCCCTTCTCCCTTCTATCCCGACAATCGCCGGGAAACCCGGCAGGAGATTAAAACGGACGCCATTCAAGCCCTGCCGCCCGCCCATCTGCCCCGCTCCCCCCCGCGAATAAAACAAAAAAAGGAGCTCAACAGCTCCGCACCTTCGGCTCCGTCATGGCGCCTCCTCAGCGGCCGCAGGGGAAAAGACTCCGCCTCCTCACATCCACGGGGTTGCCTTTTCCGGCCGGTTTAAGAAATGTTAAGAACCACAGGGGCGGATATGACGTTGACGCCTAAATGGAAAGACCACAGAGATGCGAAGCCGGTAAAGGCAGCAGCCTACTTCCGTCAAGGGTCTGGAAATGGTGCCGCTCTATAATTTTTTTCTTCTCTATGGTGAACGTCTTCTTTCCTAGGCAGTTGAAAGTTCCGTTGGAAGATTTAAATTCAAAACTTGACAGGAAATAGTACAAGAATAAGGTAGGCTCTTTGGGCGGTAAAGGACTGACCGGAAGAGAGCTCGAACTCAGGGCAGAAGTAGTACGTGGCGCTTCCACGTTGAAAAAGGTCTTTCAATTATTTGTTATATTTATATTCCGCTTCTCCTTTATACGTTCAAGCCGACCTACGTAGTTTCGGACCTAACACAAATGTTTCACAAACACAACACAAAGGTGAGCAGCAATTAGAGCGTTGGATCCACAATTGGATCATAGTCTCAAAGGTGCTTTTTCAGGAGACAACTGGACTTTCTTGGGGTTTTTTTTGAAGACATTTCGCTTCTCATCCAAGAAGCTTCTTTAGCTCTGACTGGATGGTGGGGAATGGAAGGATTTATATTCCTTGCAGACAGCTGGTCATTTAAATTCTTTTAGAGAGTCTTTGAGTCCACTTGGAGATTTATCTATGACCTCAGGGTCACCCGAGGATGAGAAAGCGAAACGTCTTCAAAACCAAACCCAGAAAGTCCAGTTGCCTCTGGAAAAAGCACCTTTGAGACTATGATCCAATTGTGGATCCAACGCTTTAACTGCTGCTCACCTTTTCCATAAATTTTTTGTTTTGTTCACTTGTATTATTTTTGTTTGCCGGTGTAACTTCTTGTAACTCATATCACCGGTAGCCCTTTTTTTCCTTAGAAGGAAGTCAAAAGACTAAGGTAACTTTCTTGGGTGAATCCTTATTGGTGAAGGAAGAAGATGGGCTACGTGAGGATTCCTTGCTCCCTGTTTAAGTCTCTCTTTGTTGGGAGTTTGGGCAGAAGCCATCAGCTGAGACCTTGGCCTTTCAGAACCTTTTTGATTCCCTAGTACCGTGATGGCGAACCTATGGCACGGGTGCCACAGGTGGCACGTAGAGCCATATTGGTGGGCATGTGAGCTCAACTCCGGCACACGTGTGCACTAGCCAGTTGATTTTTGGGCCTTCTGGGCTCACCAGAAATCAGGAAACACGCCGTTTCCAGCCTCCGGATGGCCTCTAGGGGGGTGGGGAAGGCCGTGTTTGCCCTCCTCAGGCTCCTAGAAAGGCTCTGGAGCCTGGGGAGAGTGAAAAATGGGCCTACCGGGCCCACATGCCATTGCGTGCCAAAAGGAGGGGGAGCATGGGGGGGCATAGACTTATGGATGTGGGCACACGTGTGTGTGACACCTCCACGCTCCCCCCGCTTTTGGCACGCGATGGCAAAAAGGTTAGCCATCACTGCCCTAGTAAGTGACACAATAAAATACAGAATGCTAGAAGTTATGGGTCATCAAGAATCATTCGTGAGTAAATAATGTTCTGCGAAATTAGATTCCTGGACCTCCATTTCTCTTTCACTTACTTGTCATGCCTGATTCCTTGCCTCCCTGGACCAGCCAATTTGATCCTTGGTTCTGACAACTCTTGGTCCCTTCTTTCCACTGCTTAAGGTAAAGGTAAAGGTTTCCCTCGCACATATTTGCTAGTTGTTCCCAACTCTAGGGGGTGGTGCTCATCTCCATTTCAAAGCCGAAGAGCCAGCGCTATCCAAAGACGTCTCTGTGGTCATGTGGCCAGCATGACTAAATGCCAAAGGCACATGGAACGCTGTTACCTTCCCACCAAAGGTGGTCCCTATTTTTCTACTTGCATTTTTACATGCTTTTGAACTGCTAGATTGGCAGAAGCTGGGACACCCGGCTCACCCCGTTACACAGCACTAGGGATTCGAACCGCTGAATTGCCGACCTTTCGATTGACAAGCTCAGCATCTTAGCCACTGAGCCACCACGTCCCTTTCCACTGCTTAGTGTCCCCTTTAAATCTGATTTCCCCTTTGCACTTGATCTTGGCTTACAAAGGCAAAGGTAAACTCTCTGTTGATACTGCTTGAAGAGGATAGAATTAAATACAATAGAATTCTTTATTGGCCAAGTGTGATTGGACACACAAGGAATTTGTCTTGGTGCATACGTTCTCGATGTACATAAAAGAAAAGATGCATTCTTCAAGAATACAATAGAATTTTTTATTGGCCAAGTGTGATTGGACACACAAGGAATTTGTCTTGGTGCATATGTTCTCGATGTACATAAAAGAAAAGATGCATTCGTCAAGAATCATAAGATACAACACTTACAACACTTAATGATAGTCATAGGGAACAAATAAGCAATCAAATCACATTAGGAAACAGTCAATATAAATCGTAAGGATACCAGCAACAAGGTTACAGTCATACAGTCATAAGTGGGAGGAGATGGGTGATAGGAATGATGAGAAGATTAATAGTAATGCAGACTAAGTAACTATTTTGACAATGTTGAGGAAATTATTTGTTTAGCAGAGTGATGGCGTTCGGGAAAAAACTGTTCTTGTGTCTAGTTGTTCTGGTGTGCAGTGCTCTATAGCATCATTTTGAGGGTAGGAGTTGAAACAGTTTGTATCCAGGATGCGAGGGGTCTAAATATTTTCACAGCCCTCTTTTTGACTCGTGCAGTATACAGGTCCTCAAGGAAGGCAGGTTGTAGTAATTGTTTTTTCTGCAGTTCTAATTATTCTCTGAAGTCTGTGTCTGTCTTGTTGGATTGCAGATCCAAACTAAAGGTGCAGATGACAGACTCAATAATTCTTCTGTAGAGACCTAGAACCTAATTTATAATATAATGAGAATGTTCTGAGATTTTCAATTTTATTCCAGGTATTGTTATGCTGTCCTTGATTTTTCTTTTTCAGACTGATGTCTCCAGCATTAACCTGCTATTTTGTGTACTGCCAGTCATGATGGATAAAGTGTGTAGCAGCCCCCATCTTATTTGGGTAGGTGTTATCGGAATGGGTAGGCAGGTAAGATTTTGAAGCTACTAGCCAGTGGTGGGATTCAAATAATTTAACAACTGGTTCTTTGCCCTAATGACCAGCTGGGTAGGCGTGGCTCGGTAGTCATGTGAATGTGTGGGCATGGCCAACTCAATGTCACTCACGTTGATGGGAACTTCATCTTAGCTGTTACAATGTAATAAGAGTTAACCAGAGAGGCAGTTTCTGTAAGCAGGGCAATAAAGATTAGGCTAGAAACAACACCAGAATATTTCCTTCCTGCCTTCCTTACAGGATTAGCCCCGTAAAGTGGAAAAAAACAAAATAAGATTTCTTCCAACAACCGGCTCTCCGAATTGCTTAGAAAGTTAACAACCGGTTCTCCCGAATAGGTGTGAATTGACTGAATCCCACCACTGCTACCAGACGCAAAGCATGGGGGAACCTAGGGATTGTTAGGCTAGGAGTTCTTAATGTGGAATCAGCAACATATAGATCTTGCTAGGTTCCTGGCATATGATGGGATCCATTCTGGGATGTGAAATCTCCTTTGCAGATTACAACCATTCTCTTTAGTTTGCTGTTTCCTGAGGTTCCTTGCAGGATACAGGTTACAGTCTTGCTGGTGCAAATACAGATAGTCTTCAATTTAAGACCATTCATTTAGTAATTGAAATTACAACACTACTAAAAAAAGTGACTTACAACCAGTTCTGGCACTTATGACCATCACAGTGTCCACGCAGTCATATGATCATGATTCAGGTGCTTGGTGCATGTGTTTACGATGGTTGAAATGTCCCAGGATCATATGATCACCATTTGTGACCTTCCCAGGGGGTTCCAACAAGCAAAGTCAATAAGCGAATCCAGATTCACTTTACATCCGCAGCAAAAAGGGTCATGAAATCAGGTGTTGTCATGTGATGACTCACTTAACAACCACATTACTTAGCGATGAATTTCTAGTCCCAACTGTGGCTGTAGGTTGAGGATTATTTGTACCAGCCTGAGTACAAGCACACATGTACATTCTCTCATTCTTTCTCTCTTCTGTCTTTTTAAGAGGAGCTGAAGATGAAGATGTTTACTGGGCCATGGTCCATTGGGAACTGGGGCATACAGTCAACAGGCAAACATCTGAGCATGCAAAGCTGGCACACCTTCATGAAACCATCCCTTCTCCCCCGCTGCCACCAGACTGCAGAGCCGGAAAGGTTGAGGACTGCAGCTATAGATTACAGGTAGTTCTCAATTTACAACCAATCATTTAGGGACTGCTTGAATTTACAACAGCACGAAAAACAGGACTTATGATTTTCACACAACCATTGCAGTATCCCTATGGTCACACGAATTTGGACACTTGGCAACTGACTCATATTTATGACAGTTGCAGTGTCTCAAGGTCATGTAATCACTTTTTGTGACCTCTGACAAGCAAAGTCAATGGGGAAGCCGAATTCACTTAACAACCATGTTACTAGCTTAACTGATCGACTTAACAACTGTGGCAAGAAAAGTTGTAAAACGGGGCAAAACTCATTTAACAACCGTCTTGCTTAATAACAGAAATTGTGGGCTTAATTATGGTCGTAAATCGAGGACTACCTGTAGCTTATTTTCAACATTCCCTTTCTCTTCTGTAATGCTGTCCTGAGTCTTACCCTCTGTTCCCCACCCATGCCTTCTAATCCTTCGGCCAACTGTCTATTCCTGGATTAATCGTACTGCAGCTGGCCACCCACGTGTCCAGCTTCCCTATGTCACGCCAGCCTGCATATGTTGCCAACACTAGAGATGGGGGAGCAGTAGAGGAAACAACCTGGCTTATATCTTTCCCTTTAAAATAATATTTGACCACAAGGAATCAGCAAGTTTTGAGTGGGGGCATCTGGAAATGAACTTGTCTGTCCCTCACCTACCTGTCTTAAAGCAAGCTGCTACTCTAGGAGTGACTGATTCGAAATTCAGTCCTCTTACGTGCAGGTACCTCAGCAGAAACCCCTTTGATTCATTTTAAGTTTTGAGTCTTACTACAGGTAGTGTTAGAGGTGACATCAGGGCAAGATTTGGTGGCAGAGATTCAGGCTTCTTGTTAGCAAAGAAGAGTCTCCTAATCCAGCCAGACTGGCTGGCCATATTTAAGGGAAATGCATTAATACAAAAATAATTATGACTAGGCAAGTGAGTATAAGACTCTACTGATGGGAAACAAAAAACTTAGAAGAGGTAATCGATTCTGGCAGTGATATAAAAATATTGTGAATAAATAAATACAACTACCACTTGTTGAGTTCCCATTGCAATCCTGTTGCATTCATCTTCCACCAGAAGTCCTTTTCTGTTTGCATTGCAACTGTTTTTGAAATCTAGGAAGGTGGAATAGGTACATCTTAATAAGAGAAGATATATTAGAGGAAGTTTGGATTGATGAATTAAGTCAGGCTGGCTACGTGGGAATTCCCACAATGTAGGAAACAACTCTATGGTTGAAAAGAGAGGATAAAAGACATATTCCAACACCCAAGTCAACATGCACATTCTTTTCCAAACCATTTTCAGTTTCATAAATAATATTTATATATTTACACAAGAACAAGATATTTCTTTCCAACTTGAGGGAGGGGGATTATCCAATGAGGGAAGCTACATGTACAGAGCAAGCACCAGATAGACCAACCAACCCACAAAGAGAACTACTGGAGAGAAGCAGGAGGGAGAATTGAGAGTTTAAAGGAGAGGAGGAGGGCTTGATTAACACCATCCATTTTTTTGTTATAGTTGGAATAGCTTTTGTGAAATTGCAAAAACAACAGTATGTATGGTATGAAGGTGCCTGAAAACTTTCCAAACAAACTTAATGCTTTATTGTAAAACGATTTCTGATAAAAAGCTGATATGTTTATGTGTAGGATTACATCTGGGCTGCAAAATTACTTAGAGTCACTAGGTGGCAGCAAAGGAGAAAACCCCAAATAGTTTTCTAGCCATTATCAAAGTTTTTCACCTAGCGGTTATGATCATCTAGTGGTTTTCAAAATTTTTGCAACCTAGTTCTGGTAATCTAATTTATGTATATTTTGCATTATGTGTATTTGTGTTATGGGGTGGAGTACTATCTCCTCTTTTGTCCTCAATGTGATAATCATGGTAATCCTTGGCATAAGAGTGCAGAGTGCTTTACAATCCTTTTTCATTCACAAGAACCTTGTGAGGTAGGCCACAATAAAATTATTCTTATTTTAAAATCAATCCTGAAGACTATTATATACAGAAGCATTTTCAAAATAATCCAGGTTTTTCATACCCCAAAGCAACATTTAGGATAATTCTGATTAACTGTGCTACAAAAATTAAATATATATATATATTTGTATATTTCCCTAATGGGATAGGAAAGCAATGTGACAATTCCTTGTGCTTTACTAGAGGCCATGATGGCAGAAGGAAAGTGGTATACCCTCCCAAATTAATTTGATCACCATCCTCACTCTATTGCACCTCCAAAGAGTTAGTTAAGAGTTTGCAATATCAATTAATACAGGCTCTTACTACATCAGTGCTACATCTGCAGACTGACCAAAGATTTCAAATACGGAACATATTTTTTAAGAGCTGGTATAGTGTGATGTACAATGTGTTTAACTGAGTTTGGATAATTAGACCTCATTCAAATCCCCAGTTACACCCCACTTTTCCTCAGGAAACTGAAGGTAACATACAATGGCCAAGGGTACTCCTGTTTTTATCCCTGCCACAATTGTATGAGGTAGGTTCAGCTGGAAAGGGCTGATCCAGATTCATCCAGTGAGTTTCCATTGTTGAATGGAGACTTGAAGCTAGTTCTCCTTGATTGTGTTTCTCACTCTAAATTCATAATATAAGATTGTTGTAAGGAGAGGTTTTTACATGCATGGAGAAGGAAACAGCTCAAGTATAGTAGGTTTGTTTAAGAGAAGCCCATAAGATGGAAAGCAACAGTCTAATCTAAATGATATAACATGATTGGAAATATTTAATACCTATTCACAAGTGAATTGGAAACTTTTTAATATTTTCTGTTAAAGCATAGTGTAAATATGTGGCTGGTTAAAATAAGAACCTGGGAGAACAATATGCTCAAATTATCTGAAGGGACTATGCTAGTTTCTTGAAAGAGAACAAGTAGTTATAAAAACTATAATCCATCTGATGGAACGACAGTGATAAATAAACGCTTAAGGGATAACACTTGGTTAGCCTTTAAAGTGCCTATTTTTTGAAAGCACCAGAAAGCAGAAACAATGGATGAAAACTAATCAAGGAGAGAAGCAACCTGGAACTACAGAGAAATTTTCTAACAATGAGAACAATTAACCAGTGGGATGGCTTGCCTTCAGAAGTTATGGATGCTCCATCATTGGGGACTTTTAAGAAGAGACTTGTCTGAAATAGCTAGGGTCTCCTACTTGAGCAGTAGGTGGGACTAGAAAACCTCCCAAAGTCCCTTCCAACTCTATTATTCTGTTCTGTTCTGCTCTGAAATGTTTTAGGGTTTTAGAATATAATGTTGCCTTCTGGGGAAGAAATGGCAAAAGAATTGACAACTACAGCACAATGAAAAGCTAGTGAGTAAACCAGCTCTTTGTAATTTTTCTCTGGACGAAGAAATGACAGCCTATAAATGCTCCAGTCCAGGCAGTTGCTTTCTTGTGAGGAGACTGCAATATACAGGTCTCCAGTGGGTTTAGAGACAAGGGAATACCTTCCTTGTTCAACCCATTTGTCAATGCCTTTAAGGAAACAGGGTTTGAGTACTTCCTTTTCTATTTACTTTTGGAAATTGCTCGTTAACTAGTTTCCATCTGTTAGGAACCTGGATTAACAAGTTTTATAATAACTGATGAGTTTCCTTCAATTCATAGTGAAAGAAGTTTTAAATACAAGTTCTATAACAAACTTGTAATACAAAACAAGGACTATTTTTCTAAAATAAATAGCAAAATTATGATTAAAATTTTAATTTTTAGAAAATTACAAATGGACTAGGGATCCAGATGGATTCAAAATAAGATTTTGGACTTAATTATAAGAATCTTTCCTGTAAGAAAATACTTTTGGTTTTGAATTATTAAAAAAAAAAAGACTGAAGTTTACACTAGAGGGCAACAGAAGGAACTAAATGTTACAATTAAATAAGATCATTTAAATTTGATTTACATAATGGAGCAAAAATTTTAATATTTGACTTATTAAAGGATATTTTTGAACAATGGATCCAGAAATTAATATTAAGAGTTTCTGCCTCTGTAGGCAGATAGTTTAAAATATGTTATGGTAGAGAAACTAGTTTTATCAGACTAGACTGAAACTAATCTGAAAGTGAATTTAAAAGCTTCAAAAATGATATAGAAAATGATGCTATGCTGAACATACAAAAGAAGCTGATAATAATTAGAGGGGATATATAAATAACAGAGCAAGAGAGTGACTGGGATAATCTTCCCATATTAGATTTATAAAAGAATCTTCTTAAAGCTTTGAGGACTTGAGAAGAGATGGAAGAAAAAGAAAAAATTTTGGTGGGACAACATTATTTGAAGGGATAAAAGATTAAGATTATTAAGAATACAAGGAAGGAATATAAAGTTGGCTTATTTGATCAAGGCTAAAAAAATAGGTATGTTGTTAACTCTGATAATTCTTAATGGATTTTTTTCTGATCGAGACTGAAATAATAAGATTCTAAAAATATTGTTTATACATAAGAGATGGGATATGGGAAGAAGAGATCATTTGTTGTATTTTAAGAGAAGGTGCTAAGTTTTTCTTTATATATTTCTTTTCTTTTTCTTTACTATATTCTTTCTTTTCCTATTTTTCTTTTTTAGTTGGTATTTGTTCTTATTGATGAAGTTGCAATTTTTAATACAATTATTCTTTAAAATAGACTATAATATTGCCATCTGAAGTTTTCGGTGTTGAAGAAAGCTTAGATTTTTATCGTTTGAATGTAAAGTGCATTATATAAGTCTGAAATGCTATACATTATAAAAAAAACTGCAACAAAACAATACGAGGAAATTCCAAGAGGTAGATTGGGCAGGGAGAGAATATAGCCAACAAGTACTGGATATTTTTAAAGTTACCAAGAATTGGGGGATGGGACAGGGAGAGAGAGAGGGAGAGAGACTGTATTTTTTGGAGTATAAGACACACTTTTTTCCCTCCTAAAAGAGGCTGAAAATTTTGGTGCGTCTTATACTCTGAATGTAACCACACACGGTGCCCAAAATGGCTACCCAGAACAACTACTGCCTTCTCTTACCCCTTCTGTGCTTTGCCTGCTTTAGTCACTGGAGCTCCCTCCGAGGATCAGCTGTGCTTTTGAAGCTGTTTTTCAGCCCCAACTAGCCCCAACCTCAAAACCAGCAAGCGAACTAATGTGCTGAAGCTGACCAGGCTAAGGACTAGCCAGATGAACACCTGGTAGGCAGATTTTTTTCCCCCTATTCTCCTCCCCAAAAACTAAGGTGTGTCTTATGCTCCGAAAAATACGGTAGTTTGATATTGTTACACAGAAAGTGATTTACAGTACACACTAAGAAAATATCAACCCATTAAGCATAAAAATCATTTACAGGTCAGGAAAAAAAATGCTGAAATGCATAATACAATATTTGGAAATGCCTGGGTACATTTTGAAGGCTAAGCAGTGATGGTGAACCTTTTCGGCACTGAGTGGCCAAACCGGAAGGTGTGTGCAGGTGCGCACAGGGCAGAGCGCCAGCTGATCTTTGGATTTCCAGTGTGCATGCGCGCTGGCCAGCTGGTCTTTATGCACACCAGAGCACTGGAAACCCAAAGACCAGCTGGCTGGCACGCTCATGCCTGTTTTTTGGCCTTTTTTTTGGCCATTTTGGGGGCTGTTTTCAGGCCATTTTTCAGGTTTTTTCAGGCTCTTTCGGTTTTCAGGCTGTTTTTGTTTTTAGGCCAAAAACAGCCTGAAAACGGGCCAAAACCTGCCTTTTTTGGCCATTTTTTGAGCCATTTTCGGGCCATTTTCTGGCACTCGAACGCCTGTGAAGGCTAGCTGGCCAGTCTGCAAAGACCAGCTGGTGCGCCAGAAACCAGACAAGCAGCTGGCGATGGCACGCGTGCCCACAAAGAGGGCTCTGCATGCCACCTCTGGCATGAGTGCCATATGTTTGCCATCATGGGCCTATAGATTACAGCAGAAAAATTGGCTATTTTTTAAAATATGGGAGCAAGCAGTTATCCTAATGGCCACTGTAATGGCTTCCCCCATCTTCAGTTCAGGTTGATGGTTGGTGCATAGGTACTAAAGGCATAAGATGTTGAGGGAAACAGGTCTAATTTAGTTCTGAGAATCAGAAAGGTCTAAGGCAAAAGATGAGATGCAGAACAAGGCTACCAAGTAAGAGAGTAAAAAGCTGGAGTTGGTGCCAAGCCATTTCCTAACTATGAGAAGTCCTGAAGGGAAACCAAAATATCAACTTTTTTCCTATGGTCCACTTGGCCTGGGGATTGAACCTGGGATCTTATGAATGTGAAGGGCGTGATCTATTCATAAGCTATGTTTTCATTTCATACTTGATAGAGGATGTTGCAGTGTTTTTGCTGTGACCCCAAAGCTTTTCAGTCAAGGACTGTTGGGTAGAATCAGGAGCAATGAGTGTGTGGAATTTAACTCAATCTCTTGGTTCAAGGAGCATCAGCCTTCAGTAGGAATGGACAATGTGGAGATACAGTGGCCTGTAGATAAGGAAAGGTAAAATAAAGCATTTGAAAGTAAGTGCCTGTGGATCTTTACTGAGGTGTAGCAGACTGCTGGGAAGGGCAATTTTTAATGGATCAACCAGACACTGGTTTTCAACCAGATACTGATTGCCAACACACCAGAAATGGGATGGAGGTTGTAGGACAGGATGGTAAAGTAATGGAAGATAGAGAAGAAGGCTGAACAAGAAGCGTTCTCCTCACTCCAATGGATTGTAACTAAGGTCCCATCATCACATGAGGGTGGAGGATGGGGTTCTCTATGACAAGTCTCGTTGTTCTGGCACACCATACATATAGGAATCTTTCCCAGGCTCCTGTATATATTCCTCCTTTTTGTCCCAGTCAGCCGTCCAACCTCCATTGGCAAAACTGGTACTTTTGGTAGCCCCATAGCCACCACTGCCTGCCCCTGCTCCCATGCGGGCAGCTTCATCTTCCTCGTCAGCTAACTCATCCTCGTTGATGAAGCCACATTTCTCTTCAGTCAATTCTTCTGGCTCAGCCCAGGGCTGCTTCTCCCCAGAAGCAAAAATCCCGTAGAAGATGACACCACCATAATGTACTAGAGAGGCAATGAGGAAAACATATTGCCATTCTTCTCGTGTCTGTGGAAAATGTAAAAGATCCATCATTCAGAACTTATTTGAGGGATATCCCACACCCATGTTCTTCAACCTATGGCAGAACACTGGACATTCTCCCCACAAAAGGAATATTAAATTTCTTGAAAATCCTCCTTTCTTACTAATAATTATTAATAGAATAGAATAGGTCATTGTTGCATATGCCACTGCCTTGAAAATGAAAAGGATGAGGTTACTTATAATCAAGTAGAACTGGTAACTTCTATAACGATATATATAAATTTTTAGATATAGTCAGAAAGTAAAAGAAAGTTAAAAACTCAGGATTTCAAAAACAAGGTACAGTGGCACCCCTTAAATGTTTCCAGAACTACTCGAGTGGGTGTGGTCTAAATTTTTGCCTGGTTTGCATTTTGCAGAATTGAATATTGCAGAAGTTGCTAAACCAGCTGCGGCCTTCAGGTTCATGGAAATTGTGTAGAGAGTAAGCAATGTTGTTGGTAAAATTGCTAAGTCAAGCCCAGGTCCTGTTTTCTTGAACATAATAAAGAATTGGTTCATCTTTGCTTTGTTGCCGAGTTTTATTTTGATTTTCTTTCCAATTTTGCCTACACTCCTGGGATTTCTTGTAGTTTCACATTCAGGTTCTAACCAAGTCTTACCCTACTGAAGTTTCTTTGAGTTCAGCCATGGTCAGGCTCCACTAGAACAATACAAGACAGCATGTAAACATTCAAATGCTCCAGAACTCTTCACAGGTTTTGGTAGTTCCAAAACCCAGGGATGTCAACACAGGTTGACATTAGAACAAATCCAATAATGTTGCAAGATTGAAACTGCAGACTTGATTAATTGTAAGTTATTTAACCATGGGCAATTGAATAAAACATAGTTAGCTAAATTTACATACTCTGTTAGTTGTTCCAACCTGTATTTCAGTCATTGACCAATATTTTGTACAGCTTCATAGCAAAAATTATAACATGCAAAGAATTAAAAGGAGCAGTAAAAGTTATTTTTACAAGTACTTCAAAATATAAATAGTACAGAAATAAAGTAAGCTAAAGAAGAATGCATGCAATCAGTAGAAATGAAAAAAGATCTACAAAGTAAAATACTCTATTAATAATAAGCTGCTAAGAAATATTGTTACTTAGAGGCTAGAAAATTGAACTGTTTATCTACTAAAATATTAAACTGTTACATTATTCAACAAACCAATGCTCTCCTGATGAATTTTATGACAAACTACCAGGATTTCATAAAATCAGGAAAAGTAGAATAAAAAGGACAGCTATATCTTGTTAAATCCGATTTAGTAATATACAAAGCACAATAACTGACTATACCTAATTTGTTAAGCCAAAAGCAAACAAGTGACAGGTTCTGTGAGTACCAGATTTATATTCTGATAAGTATTCTGATAAGCAAGTAAATATTCTTTGACAAAGAAAGGATGTCTAATCCCTATTGAATTTAGTTAAGCATCATTGTGGATAACAATATGAGAGGAAAAAACTGAATATAGTACTGAGGTTCGCAATCACCTTCTGCCTAGACAAAACTTCTTGAAATTAACTACTATAGCAAAAGATTTAGTTTTTAGAAATAAATAAAACAATAAATAAATAAAATAAATTTAATAAACAATAAATAAAAATAATAAATAAATAAATTAGTTCTACATAACAAAGCCATGTAAACTACCTTGTGACAACATTAATGTATGAACTACATCATAACCTCTATGTATCTATTTAAAGGTCTTAAGGTCTACTGTTGAATTAAAGACCATTCTTGAGGCAGCAGAGAATTAAACAATAGAAGAGAATATATGTAGCTCAAGGTTGAACTGTGGGGTCCTTGATATTCTCTGAGCTTGGTGGTTTTCTTACAGATGTTTCATTACCAAACTAGGTAATATCACTAGCACTTATCTAGTTTGGTAATGAAACATCTGCAAGAAAACCACCAAGCTCAGAGAGCACCAAGCACCCTGCAGAATTAAACAAGCATGAAATCTGTGATTCTAGTGCCAATCCTTATCCAGCAACTATTACCTCTTTTTGCAGATACTGCAAGTCACCTGATGTCCATCCAAAACAACAGGTGATGATATCTTAGTACAACTAAGAATA
Source organism: Ptyas mucosa (assembly GCA_012654045.1). Lineage (NCBI taxonomy): Eukaryota > Metazoa > Chordata > Lepidosauria > Squamata > Colubridae > Ptyas > Ptyas mucosa. The sequence continues at coordinate 3,543,202 of WNWU01013574.1, forward strand.
ACTTAAGCCTATCTGACTCATGAGATAAGGATGAGACAAAAGCAAATATCCAAATATGTTACCTGTTCATTTTGGGTCATACTAAAGCGGAAGTGGGGAAGCACCTTACATACGATAAGTCTTATTTGCACAAAAATAAGAATTGTAAGGACACACATACATGCATAAAAACATTCCACTCTTTAGAAACCATTTCTTACCTTATGTTTAGTCATTGCTCCAACAATGAGTGGGCACACCATACCTGACAGGGTCCCCACACCATTGGAGATGCCCATCAAGATACTGGCGTATCGAGGGGCAATATCTAAATGATTGACATTGAATCCTGGAAGTGGAGGAGATAAAAATGAAATGAGTAAGACACACTGCCTGAAAACCTATATAATTAGGTTGCATTTGGCTACACAATTGCAGTTTAATAAGAGAACGGTTAATGTTACTGTGGTCTTCTTCAATCTAATAATACAACTCTTCTAGAGGAGTTGTTCTTCAGTTTCCATAATGAGATTGGAGAAGACATCCATAACACCATCTAGCTTCAGTTGATTGGACTGGGCCAGGAAACATGATACTCAAAGATTTAAAGGAAAACAATATTTCAAGGTGCCTGATCAAATCTGCAAAATTCATTGCATTTCTATTACTCTGCTGGGGCAAAGTAATTCTGAGAGCCATTAAGTAATGAATTCCTTTTAACACAAGCAGGACATTCTTCAGTTTGATGGTGATTGTGAAACAATGCAAGAGAACAATTCTACAGATAGTCCTCGACTTATAACCGCGATGGAACCCAAATTTTTTGTTACTAAGCAAGACATTGTTAAATAAATTTTGCCCCATTTTACGATTTTTCTTGCCACAGTTGTTAAGTGAATCACTGCAGTTGTTAAGTTAGTAACTCGGTTGTTAAGTGAATCTGGCTTTGCTTGTCAGAACATCGCAAAATATGATCACATGACTTCAGGACACTGCGATTGTCATAAATATGAGTCAGTTGCCAAGCATCCAAATTTTGATCACGTGACCACTGGAGATGCTGCAATGTTCAGAAGTGTGAAAAATGATCCTAAGTCACTATTTTCAGTGGCATTGTAACTCCAAATGGATGAACTGTTATAAGTTGAGGACTACCTTTTGTCATTTTACAATATGTGACTGAGAGTGCACAGTGGACGAAGTGGTAGCCAAAGTGTTTCATTTCCAGCTCTGTTATTCTTAAGCCTAAGATGTCCTGAGTAGAGATCACTTTGGGTGGGTTTATGTAGGAAAGGCCTCTTGAGACTTGGCAGAGGGTAGTTGATAGCCATGATTACATCACACTGGTCCAAGGCTCAACTCTCAATTAGTTGAAAAAGCTTTGTGGGGCTAAGCAAAAAAATCCTCTGTGTTGGAACAGAAAACAAAATGAAACCAGAAATCTCTCTCTATTTTCTTCAAAAAAATAAATGTAACATTTAAAGATATAGTAAATTTTCCAGAAATCTTATAGAGGACAGACATGGTTACCATCTTAATACTGCAAATCCCCATGTTGTGCTCAGTATGGTACCTCTTTCTATAAATGCACTTAGAAGCACATTGAAACCTGTGTTACTTTTGATAGATATAAAACCTCAACCTAGATAGTACGTTGCACATATATAATAAAAAGTGGCAGCTGGTTCACTTCAGACTATGGTACAGTAAATCTGTTCTTTTGATGCATCACAAACTTTCGCTACACTTGAGTAGAGCTAACCTTCAGAAATGTATTATGATATACAACTAAGACGATTAAAGGCCTGGAGATAAAAACATATAGAGAACGGTTGCAGGAATTGGGTATGGCTAGTCTAGAGAAAAGAAGGACTAGGGGTGACATGATAGCGGTATTGCAATACTTGAGGGGCTGCCACAAAGAGCATGGGGTGAACTTATTTTCCAAAGCACCAGAAGGCAAGACAAGAAACAATGGATGGAAACTAATCAGGGAGAGAAGCAAACTGGAATTAAAGAGAAACTTCCTAGCAATGAGGGCAATTAACTAGTAGGTACTTCATCACTGAAGAAGAGACTGGGCAGCCACCTATCTGAAATGGTATAAGGTCTCCTGCTTGAGCAGGGAATTGGACTAGAACGGATGTCGGCAATGTGCGGCTCCTGAGCCGCATGCGGCTCTTTCATCCCCCTGCTGTGTCTCCCTGCCAGCTGGCTGGCCCCGCCCCTCACCCTCCCCTCGCCCTCTCCTCCCAGTCACTTCTCGTGTGGTCTGAGAAGGTAAGGGCGACGATGTGGATGGAGACTTGCTCCATATTCCAGAGCGGGAGGGAAGCACCCCTGTACTTGCCTCTCATCTCGCGGGCGCTTCTTCCAGCGCTTCTTGGTGCTGCGCGCACCTCGGTCGCTCGGGGAGACCCGCGACTTTCTCTCCGCCCCGAGACACTGGCCCGGCCCGGCTGCGGCCGATGCTCCGCGTCGTAATGGACTCCACGAGGAGGAGGGGACACCGTCTCCCCCATTGTGAAGCGTACTAAATTTAAGTCTGCTGTGCAAGGCGCTGCGAAAGCAGCGAGCAGGCCATGGAGGTGGTGAGAGCAGTGGCGTCTGACTCTTGATTTAAATCATATGGTAAAAAGCACCCAAAGAAGAAGAACATCAGCAAACAAAAAACAAAAAAAAAACCCAACCCCAACCCCAACCCTTGCCTGTTTTTGGAAATGGTTCAAGAGGGAACACACATACACACACACCAGAGGGAGAGAGAGAGAGAAAATGGGGGGAAAGAGAGAGAGGGAAGAAAGAGACAGATGAGAGAGAAAGGGAAAAAGAGAGAAATGAGAAAATGATGGAGGGAGAGTGTGAGAGAGGGAAAAGAAATGAGAGAGAGAAAGGGAGAGAAGGAGAGGGACACAGAAATGAGAGACCTAGAGGGAAAGAATGAGAGGGAAATGAGGGAGAGAGAGAGAAGGGGAGAGAAAAGAAAGGAAGTGAGGGAGCGAGGGAGAAGAAAAGAGAAAAATGAGAAAGGGAGGGAGAGAAAGACCCATTTCCTACAGAAAACACCCAGAGCCACAAAACCAAGGTAGGTGTGGCTGGGGTGTGTGTGTGTCATGTGACTGGGTGGGAGTGATGTTGAGTTGGCCATGCCCACCCAGGTTTTGTGGCTCCCAATGTTTTCTTTTCTGTGGGAAATGGGTCTCCATGGCTCTTTGAGTGTGTAAGGTTGCAGACCCCTGGACTAGAAGATCTCCAAGGTCTCTTCCAGCTCTATTCTGATTGATACGCATTTTTCAGCTGTGTTCTTGTATTCATTTTTATTTGTTTCTGTTCTTTAAATCATTTTCTTTCTTTTTTGGGGGGGCTAATGGCTAAGCCACCGTTTTTCAACCTTGGCAACTTTAAGACATATGGAGTTCAATTCCCAGAATTCCTCAGAAAGCATGCTGGTTGAGGAATTCTGGCAGTTGAAGTCCACATATCTTAAAGTTGCCAAGGTTGAAAAACACTGGGCTAAGCCAATGAATAATGGGGTTTTTTTTACAGAATGAAGGAACACAAAATATTTCCCAGGAAGTTGGCCCATGAGAAACGACTTATGGGTCTTAGGGATACAGCAGAATGAACTCCATTACTTCCCTTGCATTATTTTGATAACACAGCAGAGTAAGAGAGATTTGGAAATTTGCAAGGGGAGAGCAAAATGAGGACAGGATGGTGACAAAGCTTGCTAGTGATGATACAGGAATTAAGGAAGGAGGGAGCTATTGTGGTATTCTGCTATTCATCCCAAAATATATGCGGTGGGATGGCAACATTTATATTGGACACTATACAGATAGTCCTTAACTTACAGATTTTCTGTTGCTAAGCAAAGCAATTGTTAAGTGAGTCATGCCTGATTTTATGACCCTTTTGCTATGGTTGTTAAGTGAATCTCTGCAATTATTAAGTGAATCACACAGTCGTTAAGCGAATGCAGCATTCTCCATCGACTTTGCTGGTCAAAAGCTATCTGGGAAGATTGCACAAGGCAGTCATATGAGTCCAGGATGCTGCAACCATTGTTAATGTAGGCCAGTATGGAGATGTTGCGATGGTTGTAAATGTGAGGACTGGTTATAAGTTACTTTTTTCAGTGCTGTTGTAACTTTGAACAGCTGCTAAACAAATGGTTGTAGGTCAAGGACTACTTGTAATGCTTTGGCCTTTTTTCCATCCCTGAAATTGTCCTAAATCAGGTTTAAGAAGTTTGGGCAAAACTTTTGGCCTGCTCATATTGGACTCCTATCCAGGTAAACTTGGGAATGGAGAGGAGATTTACTGCAGAACATAACCATGCCTAAAAGTCAGCTCAGCTGTTTAAGAGCTTACCTGAAATAGCAAAGCCACTGAAGCCCACAGCCAGGACGAGAAAAGAAATCGCCATTCCTTTGCTGTGGGAATAACCAACTACTAAGAGCAGTGTGGCTTCCATGCCAAACCCTGGTGAGAAATGAAAACCACACATGTAACTATGGGTTGCAAAAAAAATATTAGCTGCATTCAAACATTGTATGAAACTAAAACTAAAAAAAACAAATCATGATATGGCTTAGTATGCAATATAAGAACCCACTCAAAAGATCCCAGTTTAAAACCAATAATCACCATTGGTATAAGACCAGGTGAGACAGGTGAGGGACAGATCATCATGGAGAACATCTATCTGTGTAGTCACTAAGACCTGATGTTGATCTGATGGCACATAATCAATAAACCTAGTTATAAGTTCTGCATTATGCCAGTTGTTTTGATACTTTGAGGTTCTGAGATCATTTCAGACTATTCTGGAAGGATGTTTCCTGAAGCTTCCCTATAACAGTGCTCTTCAGATGAGATGGACTACAGTTCCCAGTATTCTCATCAGCAGGGCCATAAATATTTTGTCTGAGGATTTATGGAGTTGTATTCCAATGCATCTGGAGGACTCCCAAGTCTTGAGGTGCTTTTTTTTAAAAAAAATGAAAGCTATTCTTTCATATATGAAAGAAGTTTGGAAGTTTCTGGAAAGTTGTGGTAGAAAATCCCTCTCAAGAAAGAACAGACAAGATGTACAAGGCCCTTCAATCTGGTTAGGCTCAGGCTATTGGAAACTCAGCCTGAACTTTGTTAAAGCCAGATGCAAAAATTTATAGATTTTTGCTCATAGATTTTATTCTATGAGTACTTGAAATTATGTCTGTCTTCATCATTAAAGATGAAAACAGAAATTCTTTGAATTGTCTGCAAAGCTTTTGGATTTGGAGGCTCTGTCGCCCTTCAAATGTTGAATTAAAATGCTGACCATGATTGATATCAGCAAGGGATGATGGGGACAGGTATGTAGTAGGTCGCCTGCTCCTATTTTAAGAAATACAAGGTGATTCTAGGAACTGCAGTGGTGCAGGGGTTAGAATTCAGTATTGCCAGCTGTCTCTTCCAACTGCCAGGAGTTCGATTCTCACTGGCTCAACATTGACTCAGCCTTTCCATTCTTTCAAGGTCGGTAGAATGAAGACCCAGATTGTTGGGGGTAATATGTTGACTCTGTAAACTGCTGTAAAGCACCATGAAGCGATATATAAGTCTACAGTAAGTGCTATTGCTGTTGCTATAGCATTCCTTCCTTTAAAGAAGGACTCTCCAAACTTGGCAACTTTAAGACTTGAGGACTTCAACTCCCTGAACTGGGGAATTCTGAAGTCTTAAAGTTGCCAAATTTAAAGAATTTTAAATTTAAAGCCTCTTTAAAGAATTCAAGCGCCTTTTGTTCTTACCAAACAACCCTCAGTACTCATCTTTTCAACCTGGGTATTTGTCTCATTTTTCTTTAAAAAAACCCCATCTCTCTAGAGGTAGCTACTTAGTCCTAATCCTTGTCTCCATAGCTTGTGGTGTGACAATGATGCCTCTTTCACTCACCCCCACAGTTCATCATCTTGCGGACATTGGTGGTAGACATAAGTCTTCGCGAGCGCAAGAAGTCGGCAATTTGGCCTCCAATGGGTACAATGATGGTCATAACCAAGTGGGGCAAAGCAGAAAGCATCCCCACCTGTGTGTGAAAAGTGAAAAGAAACAGTCAGCATCCCAGAGACCAGAAGGTGTTAAAAGTCAGCTGAGCAAATCCAGGAATTCTTTACAACGGTATTCCCCAACTTTTGAGGCTTGACAGCCCGGCTCTGGGGAGGAGAGGGGAACTGGGCTGTGTGCGCACACACAGCTCTACTCACACAAGAGAGGCCTTTGGGGTGAGGTTTCACACTCCTTCAGGCTTCTCTGCACCAAAAGCTTTTACAAAGGGACGGAAGGCCTGAAGCAGTGCAAGATCACTCCCTTAAAGGCTTTCGTCCATTTACAAAAGCTTTTGGCGCGGAGAAGAGACGCCTTTAGGGGCGTGATCTCGTGCTCCTTCAGACTCACCGAGGCTGCCAGACACTCCGAAAGCGGATCGGGTGTCCTCCGCAGGCAGCCTCGGTCAATCAGCAAAGCTGAGCAGGGCACGTTCATCCCACTCAGCCTCTTCTCTTACCGCTCCACTTTTGGAGCATCAAAGCATCAGCTTTGCCACCCGGGTTGGGTGGGGGGCGAAGGGCAGAGGGGAACTGGGCCACTCACATGAATGGAGCTGCACACGGCACTAGCTCGCCTCTCGCATGGCCTGGTTCCAAATAGGCCATGCCTGGTTGTGGGGACTCTTGCCTTAGAAGAAGAGGGGACTCGAGGGAGACAGTATCTTCCATTATTTTTTCAAAAAATATATTTATCATATTAGGCAATTAATTAAAAAAAACCTCCAATCCCATTTTCCAGCAGCAAAAATATATATATATATATTTTAGGAAATAATGATAATTTGGCACTTTCCCAAATCTTGCTTTGTCTAAATTTTCCTAATAATGGATATTGATTTATATTCTTTATATAAGCCTAAAGTCACTATCCACAGTCATTAATCAAAGTATAAAACAAAATGGGCCAATCTAAAATTTAGATAGGCTCCCAATTTCTAGGGCCAATGAGGATAAGCATCTTTCTTGCAGAATATACTCAATTTGCCCATGTGCATTTTTGCCAGTTAATGACCTCAATAAAGCTATTTGTATATCCATGTGAACACACATACATACAAACAAGAAAAAAAAACCTTTTTCTTACCTTACTGATTTCAAAGCCAAAGACTTCTTCAAAATAGGCTGGCTGGCTGATTAAAAGTAAATAAAATGTCCAGCTTCGGCAAAAATTGGCTACAATTATGGCATAAACTGGCATGGATGTGAAGAACTTACGCCACGGAGTTTTGAATTTCTGCAGAGATGGAGCAAAGATCTTTTGTTATCAGACATCTTCCAGATGTGCTGTTTTATAACTTCCATGTTACAGATGGGATTTCAATAGACATATCCACCCAGGTTGGAAAACCCAGGGCTGAAGGACACTATACTAAATAAGTAATTTAATAAATGAAGGTAAAATTGCCGTGAGCCTTTTGAAGCACCACAGAGGAGTTGGCTAACTTACCAATATATTACAAATACTGACCATAAGGGGATTCATAAGGCCGGCACTCTCTCCGATGCTTTCCTCTATATATTTCTTCTCTTCCTCCGTGATGGTTGGGTGCTGTGCAGGACTCTCATAGGAAACCATCAGCCAGAATATATACCAGAAAATACCAAAGCTCCCTGCAAAGACAAGTACAGAATAACCAATGAGATCTATGGGCCTCCCTTTTCCCCACTCTTGGGTGAATGTGCTCGCCACCTCTTTTAAGTCAGGGGATAACAAGGTATTTCAGCAGGAAATCTGTGGCTCCGGTTGCTGATTCTTATCTGGCTTCAACTGCTTGTTTCCCATCATTCCGGTCATCTGACTTCTTGCCAAGGTGATGAGTGACAAAATGTAGCAGACCTGAAGGCTTTCTGCAGATGGTGGTGGAATAAGTTGGAATATTTACAACAGATAGTTACGACCATAGTTAACCCCAACTGTTAAGCAGGTCATTTATATGACCATGCCCGATTTTACGAGCTCTTTGGTGGCAGTTGTTAAGCAAGTGCCATACTCTTGGTGGGTAATTTGGTGGGATTCAAATAATTTAACAACCGGTTCTCTGCCCTAATGACCAGCTGGTTAGGTGTGACTGGGTGATCATTGACTGGGTGGTCGTGAGCGAATTCAATGTCGCTCACACTGAGGGGTGCCTTGCCTCACCCAGCCTCTCATCACCATGCTTGGCATGGCCTTGTCTCGCCCCTCCCCTCCCAGCCACTCCTTTTCACGCCTGGCAGCTTGTCTCACTGCCCAGCTGCTCACCTCGCAGCTTAGCCGGGTGAGCAGCAGGGCGGTGAGGTGAGAAGTGGCTGGGAGGGGAGGGGTGAGGTGGGGCCGGGCGTGGCAAGGTATGCTATTCAGCTGGTTCGCTGAACTGCGCAAAAAGTTAGCTACCAGTTCTACTGAACCGGTGGGAACCACCTGAATCCCATCACTGGCCATACTCACTAAGCTAGGGGTTTCAAACTTGATTTCATTGAGGGCCGAATCAGGGTTGAATTAGACCTTGGGGGGCCAGATTGGGCGTGGCCAGCTCGATGTCACTGGTGTTGAAGGTGCCTATGGTAGCCCGAGCACTCTGCCAGTGGAAATGGGCTCCCGAGCTCCATTTTCTGCTACAACAGCTTCCTGTAACCCTCTGCCAGCGAAAATGAACCTCCTCCTGAGCTCCATTTTCACTGGCAGCGGCACCACAGGCTGGTCCTTTGCTGTTTCCAGGGCAGCCCCATGGGCCAGATCTAAGCACCCGACGGGCCAGATCCAGTCCCCGGGCCTTGAGTTTGACACCCCTGCACTAAGGTAACCCATTGTTTATTATGGGATGTTTTTTGCCAGAAAGTGGAAATTAAAGCCATTTTCTAGAAAAATGTTTTAAATCGTGGTCACATGCCTTGGGTCTCTGCAAATGGCCATAAATGCAGGCTGGTTCCTGATTGGCTAAAATATGGTCATGTCAACATGGTGGGGGTGGGGGGGGTGAGATAGAGGCTGGTCATCAGAACTTCAAACCCAGGTTGTAAGTTCCTTTTTCAGGATCTGTCATAACTTTGAAAGGCTGCTGAGTGACCAGTGGTAAGTAGAGGACTGCCTGTATTTTAACATCTATATTACTGGGTATGGCTTAAGATTGTCTCATTGGACTGGCAATGGCACGGGGACATGGAGGATAAAAAGTGTGCTAAAGCATGTTAGGACTGTGATTCTCAGTGAAGAAAGGCCCTTATGGCAGCCATCATTTTTGTGCCAGTTTACTTACCATAGACGTAGAATACAGAGCTCCATCCTGAATATTGAACTAGAATCCCAGCAAGAGGCATGGCCACCACTGCCCCGGCATAAGAACCTGGAAAGTTATATAGGAAATATTAGCTAAATATGCAAGCCAGGAATCCTCACTCCTATCAACCTGTAAACCTGATACTGCAATTGCCCTGTGATCTGAATTGCTAGTTAGTTGAGGTTCTAATATTTACACATGAGAGAAAAGGAGATGATAAAACCCCACCCACAAGAGGAACAGGAGCTAATAAATAATGGTGAAATTAAGATGTAATTCCTTAAATGTTTACCAGTAGTGCTAATTGAACTGAAAAGGAAACAAGCAGAGTAGAAGCTACAAAATAAAATTAGTAATAGTATTTACAGCTGCAGGAGACCATATTGTTTCCAAGTAAACATTACAGAATATGAATATGTCTATGAATAAGAATATTTATAGATACTGCGATGCTGTATTAAATGTTTTGGGTAACCATTATTTTAATTTTATTACTAGATTATTATGAAAAAACAATACCTCACCAACAATAAAGCAAAAATGTGAAAGCAACTTAATAGACATTTTTAGTAAATTCATAAACCAATCCTGTGGTGGTTCAACTTGTGGGATAAGAGGGAAAAACTCCAGTGAAGTGTTTTGATCTAGAGTTTTGCACAAAGTCTAAATCAGTGTTTTTCAAACTTGGCAACTTTAAGATGTGTGGACATCAACTCCCAGAATTCCTCAGCATGCTGGCTGAGGAATCCTGGGAATTGAAGTCCATAGATATCTTAAGTTGCTAAGTTTGAAAAATATTGGTCTAGAGCCGGGGTGTCAAACTTGATTTCATTGCGGACTGCATCAGGGTTGTGTTTGACCTCAGAGGGCTGGGGAGCAGGCATGGCTATGGTGGGCATGGCCAGGGATGGGTGTGACACGGGACTCATGTCAGGGTCACATGTGATGGCCAAGTGTTAATGCAGGACTTCCCTGAGGCCCTCCCTCACTCTCATTATAACCTTCCTTCCTTCCTTCCTTCCTTCCTTTCTTTTCACCCTGAGCCCCATTTTCATTGGTAGAGGGATGCAGGAGGCCGTCATGCCCAAAAATGGGGTGCTGTCTGTGCCCCATTTTCGCTGGCAGAAGGCTGCAGGAGGCCCGGCTCCAAGCTCTGTTTTCGCTGGCAGAGGCCCTGTGGGCCAATCCTTTGCTGTTTCCAGTCTGGCCCCATGGGCCGGAAGCGGCCCACAGGCCTTGAGTTTGATATGCCTGGTCTAGAGATAGATCAAAGATTCAACTCTCCAGAAGTCAACAACGATCAGCTTTAAGAAACAAGGTTATCTTACCACAGAAAGCTGTTGTGGCCAGGCGGCTACGTTCCAAAGGAGGTGCCCATTTGCTCCAGATACCATGGCATGCTGGGTATGTGACTCCCTGGAGGTGAAGGGCAGAGAATTATATAAAGAGGAAGACTGAAAATTTAGTTTCATTAGTTTCTTAGCTCTTTCCCATTCAGCTCTTAGCTCTTTCCCATTCAGACTCTTCTGTAAGAAAGTGATAGAAACATGGAGATAGATGAAATTTCATAGAAGAATTAAGCCTGTTGGCCTGAGAAAATAGGTAGGATCTTCAGACCTGTCAGTGTGATCGCCAATGTATTTGATTCATGTCCTTTAGTTGGACAATGTCTCCTCAGGAAATCATGAGTTGGTGGGTCCAAGCAGTGGTAAATTCATCCTTGAGAGAGGAGGTGGCTACTTCCCCATAAGACATTGTTGCACTGTACAGTATTGGATAATTTCTGACTTGTCTCCCCACTTCCCTTGGGAAAGATTGTTGAGAACGTGGTCCTTTTGAGGCTTCAGAAGGCTCTGAAGGTAGTTGATATATCAATCTGTTTCTGGATTAAGGCAGCATAGCAGACTGGCACTGATCTTCCTAGACCGGGATGCTCTTGCCATGGTCATTCATGCCCTTGTCACGTCTCGGCTAGACTACTGCAATGCCCTCTACATGGGGCTGCCCTTGAGATGCACCCGGAGACTATAGTTAGTCCAGAATGCGGCCGTGCGGATTGTTACAGGAGCTTCTCGATACTCCCGTGTGACACCTCTCCTGCGCGAGCTGCACTGGCTGCCTGTGGCTCTCCAGGTTCATTTCAAGATGCTGGTGTTAACCTATAAAGCCCTACATGGCTTAGGCCCGGGGTATCTGTAGGATCACCTCCTGCCCTCCTCCCACTGTCCGGTGCACTCGCACAGAGTGGGCCTCCTCAGGGTGCTGTCAGCCAGACAGTGTCGGCTGGCGGCTCCCAGGGGGAGGGCAATCTCTGTTGGAGCGCCGACCCTCTGGAATGAGCTGCCCACCAGCCTCAGGATAGCCCCAGACCTCCTCTCCTTCCGCCGCAAATTAAAGACGTGGCTTTTTCACCATATGAGCTGAACCCGTGGGGGAAATTCAAATATTTAATGATTTTAATTCGATTTTAATTAATTTTTAAACTGTTTTTAACTGTTTATGTAATTTCTTTGCTATTTTTGTAAGCCGCCCTGAGTCCTACTGGAGAAGGGCAGCATATAAATTACATAAATAAATAAATAATCTAGTGAAGGACTGGAATGGATCCATTCTGGATCTCCCTGATCTCTGAGTGGCCTATGATAGCATCAATAATTGTATCCTTCTGAACTGCCTTAAGGTTATTGGGGGGCTCAGGGATACTGCCCTAGGTCTGGATTGTTTGGACACCTGCCTTATTTTTGAAGGGTTCTAAAGACTTCGCGTTTCTCTCAGGACCCTTGTGGGGTCATCTTAATTATTCTGGTTGTGGGACTGTGAGAAGTTGCCTCATGTGTGATATTTCTTATTTTTTTTATTTATCTTAAGTTACCATGAGTTGATTGGACAGCCAAAGAAAAATAAATAAAGTAAAATAAGTAATAAAATAAATACAGTAAAATAAAATAATAAAATAGACTGAATAGGGCAAGCCTGCTAAGATGAAGAACAATGGAATCTCTCCCATTCCATGTATGGATCTATCTGAAGTGAATCTATTTCAACTCTAATATGAGTTGAGAACATATTAAATATGAGAATAGAATCTAAAGTACGCCTACAAGCAGCCAACCAATCCAGAGGCTTCCAATAGGCAATTTAGTATTCAGAGCTGTGTCTTCCAACTGTAGGAAGTTAGCACTTGCCCCTTTCCTAGAAGAATGAAATATTTTAGGAAATATTAAAAAGGCAGAATATTATGTTTCCCTGGTTGAGAAATGGAGAAACATGTTTTAAAGACAAAGGAACTCCCACCTTCCTGCCTCCCCGCCCCCACTTTGTTAATTGGCCAGAGGCAGAAACTCAATCTTTGACAATAGATCCATCTGCAACACAATAGCAACAGAAACTAACACAATGGGACCTATCTAGGACAGAAACTCACCACATGGCACCTGGGAAGATCAGCCAGCAAGGCTAGCTAAGACCCCCACCCCCTAGGAGTCTGACAAATAATCAGAATACTCTTTTTGGGCCCCAGGAAGTTCAAAGTCAGAGAAAGCATAAAACCCGGGGACTCACTGTATCTCAGCCATTTTCTGTTCAGGAACTCAAGCCATGTGATCCTGTCCACCATTAAACCATCTTTCCAAGCAGTCTCCATGTTTCCAGTGTCTTTTTCCCCACTTGGAGCAGAACCCAGAAGGATATTTCTTCCAACACAACCTCACTCTTTCCTTCCTGCTATCTGTCACCTAGACAATCTGATGATTTGGCTGACCCTATAGCTGAGATATAAATCTGCCTTCTCCAGTTTGTTGCCCCTTGATTGACTTTATCTTCACTTTCCATAGTGCTTGGCATAGACTTTTGTCATGGTGGCAAGCTAAAAACCTAACACATCAGGCTGAGAAAAGCTGGTGCAAATAATACAAGAAGTAAACCCTTTGTTTGGAGCTGCTGTAAGGGAATATTACTGCCAGGCAGATCAAGAACTTCTTTGTAGAGCAAAATAAATTCATCCCATTGAGAGCAATAGCATGGCATGATTTGATGTTCTTCTTACACCTGCATGATACTGTTTAGTTCTTCTTACAGCTCTATGATACTTGTAGCCATTTGAATAGCTCTCGATGTTTATTACTGTTAGCAATAAAAGTGTTCATGACCAATGTTTATTTTTTATTGGATTCTTGCAATACCCTGGAGATTCAGCCAGGCTTTTTATGCTGTAAAGTGGAAGAAGCTCACAGAATCATAGAATTGTTGAGTTGGAAGAAAATACAAAGGATCATCTTCTAATCCAACCCTGGTGGGAGATGGAAGAGGAATGCTTAAGGATATTGGGAAAACCATCTTCTGCAACCCCTATCCATTCCTGTGTTAACTTTGTGGCCATAAAAGCAAACACGTGAAGCGACCAGCCTTACCTCAACAAGCCCTTGTAAGATCCTCACAAAGATTACACAGCCAAAATGGACCCGAGCAGCTGAGGGAATGAGCATGTTCAAAGTAGAGGTTGCCACAATGGCAAAGCCAAAAACTCTGCAACCAATAGAAGAGGGTGTTAGTAGTAGCAGCAAAGACCACTGTTTACTTTGTACACAGAGTTTCTATTGCATCGTTCTCCTAAGAAAGTGTTCTAGTTCAGAGTGTCCCTTTTCACTCTTCCAGGCAATCAACCATACCCTTGCTCCAGAATACTCCATTCCACACACTCAGAGCTTGTAAACCAATGTTTTTCAAACTTGGCAACTTTAAGATGTGTGGACTTCAACCCCCAGAATTCATCAGGAAGCATGCTGGCTGAGGAATTCTGTGATGTCCACACATCTTAAAATTGCCAAGAAAAACACTGTTGTGGACTGTTTTGGTGTTCTTTCTGTGTTTCTGTATACTTCTGTAAAATGGTGTGTGTGTTGGTTTCTCTTCATTTCGCTTCAGTTGGCTTCATAAGAATCAAGACTTTCCTCTGAGATGTAGATTTGGAGGGAATAATACTTATGTATACAAATTTAATGATCGCTGACCACCCCCACCCCAATACCATGTCATGAAGTGCAGAATAACAATTATCTTCTTTAAGCACCACTCCGATTTCATTATTTTGGCTTAAGGGAATATTGCCATTTTGTTTGGGGTCAAAATTGACCCTTGAAGACTTGAAGTGAGAGCGTCTTTTGAGGCAGGATCTTCACTAATGGCTTTAGGCATCTTCTGCAGTCATCCAACTGTTGTGGTACTGAAATAATATCAATGAGCTTTGTGTTGCCTTGATGGTGAGCAGGTGATGCTTGAACAGTCTGGAAGTGGTGTAGTCTGGCAATGTAAAACTACATAACATAAACTATTTTTTCTTTCTGGTTACTAAAGATTCATCTTCTGCTCTCATTAAAATCACTCCTATTAACTCAAGTTCCATTGGAGACTTAATCCAGCTGACTCTTGTTGGGTTAAGATCTCTGTATACTGTCCAGGTAACACTCAATTTACAACCATTTGTTTAGCAACTGTGCAGAGTTACAAAGTACTAAAGTGCCTTATGGCTAATCCTTGCACATAAGACCATCACAACATCCCCACAGTCACGTGATCTAAATTCAGACAATTGGCAACAGGCATGTGTGTCAACTCTGAAACAGATCAGGCCTGTCACAGCCATCTTTCCATTTCCGAAGTTTCCACACAGCTGGTGGGCTGTGGGGGAGGCTTGGAATGCACACCACTCAAAACAATTTGTTATTTCCTGGGAACCAAGGTCAGTGGATCTTTGAACCACTACACCCCGCCGCAGGGAGGCGGACCCAATCATCTGGGTCCGCCCCAAGTGCCTGATGGATCCTGATAGATTCCAGATGGAGCTTGGGCCATTTCCTGATAATCTGGCACATGGCTCGGCCGAGGACCTGGTAGCTGCCTGGGATTGGGCGGCTGGTGGGGCATTAGACTGAGTCATGCCTTTGCGGCCTCTGACCCGGTGCTGATCCTGTGTGGCTTCCTGGTTTACCGAGGAGCTAAGGGAAATGAAGCGCCGGAAAAGACGCCTGGAGAGCGGTTGGAGGGCCAGTCTCGCTGAATCTGACTGAACACTGGTACGGTCGCATATTAAGACCTACCTAGTGGCAATAAAGGTGGCAAAGCGTAATTACTTTTCCACCTCCATTGCGTCATCAGGGAATTGTCCAGTCGCCCTGTTCAGAGTGACCCGCTCCCTGCTCCATCCTGGAGTGCGGGAGGATCCCTTGGAAGGCAGGGCGGAGGAGTTTGGACAATACCTGTATGACAAAATCGCTCAGATCCGGGGGGATTTGGACTCTGACTGGGTAGATCAGGACAGGGTGGCAAGGAACAGTCTTGAGAATGTTACCTGGGAAGAGTTTGACTCAGTGACTCTCGATGATGTGGACAGGATTTTGGGGAGACTTAGTGCGGCCACATGTTCACTGGCCCCGTGTCCCTCCTGGTTGGTACTACACCGGTTGGAAGAGTTGGGGGTGGGAGGCACCGTGTTGTGGTGGTTCTCCTCCTTTTTCTCCGACCGGTCGCAGTTTGTGTTGGCAGGGGGGCAGAGGTCGACCCCGAGGCCTCTTATCTGTGGAGTGCTGCAGGGATTGGTCCTCTCGCCCCTTTTGTTCAACATTTATGTGAAGCCGCTGGGCAAGATCATCCGTGGCTTTGGGGTGAGATATCATCAGTACGCTGATGACACCCAGCTGTACATCTCCACCCCAAACCACCCCAACGATGCCCTTGAAGTGATGTCCCAGTGCCTGGAGGCTGTGCCTGGATGGGGAGGAACAGGCTCAGGCTCAACCCTTCCAAGACTGAGTGGCTGTGGCTCCCGGCATCCCGATATAGTCAGTTGACTCCATCGCTGACTATTGGGGGCGAGTCTTTGGCCCCCACAGAAAGGGCTCGCAATCTGGGAGTCCTCCTGGTTAGACAGTTGTCCTTAGAGGATCATCTAACGGCTGTGACCAGGGGGACTTTTTGTCAGGTTCACCTGATTCGCCAGTTGCGGCCCTTTCTTGATCGGGATTCCCTGTGCACAGTCACTCATGCCCTTGTCACCTCTCGCCTTGACTACTGTAACGCTCTCTACATGGGGCTCCCCTTGAGAAGCACCTGGAGGCTCCAGCTGGTCCAGAATGCGGCCACGCAGGTAGTGATGGGAGCAACATGGCGCTCCCATGTAACACCACTCCTGCGCGAGCTGCACTGGCTCCTGGTGGTCTTCCGAGTGCACTTCAAGGTGTTGGTTATCACCTTTAAAGCGTTCCATGGCATAGGGCCTAGGTATTTGCAAGACCGCCTACTGCCACAAGCGACCTCCCACTGACCCGTGCACTCCCACAGAGAGGGCCTCCTCAGGGTGCCGTCAGCCAAACAATGTAGGCTGGCGACCCCCAGGGGAGAGCCTTCTCTGTGGGGGCACCTACCCTCTGGAATCAGCTGCCCCCAGAGATAAGGAGAATTCCAGACCTCAGCGCCTTTCGACGTGCCCTTAAAACCCACTTTTTCAAACAAGCCGGGCTGGCTTAAGAATTATTTTAAATGTTTATAGGGGTTTAAATTTTTTTAAATTGAAGCCATAATTTATATATATTTTTAATTGTTTTTATTGTTTGTATTACATGTTTTTTAATTTTGGTTGTACACCTCCCTGAGTCCTCAGGGAGAAGGGCGGTATATAAATTAAAAATAAATAAATAAATAAATCCCAATGGGCACTGACCAGAAACTGAACCTGGTTGTCAAGGAGATGCCAGAGCATCTAACTGGATAATGTGATCTGTGATCTAGGGGTGAAGGGGAGATGCCTAACTTTTTATTATACGAAAAAGCGGGAAATAGTCAGAGCTGTTTTTAAGTTTCATTCGTGCTGAATTGATGTGCTCAATAAACCTGTGCTTTGCTGAAGATGGAGCTTCAGAGTGCTGAATTACTTGGTTTGTCAGTTGGAACCTTGACAATGTGTTGATGATAGTTGCGATATACTGGACTCATATGAGTCCAGTATATCGCAGTACATTGCATACCATTTGCAACCTTTCCAGCTGGCTTCCAACAAGCAAAGACAGCAGGAAAGCTGGGTTTATTTAATGATCACATGATTTGTTCAACAGCTGTGGCAAAAAAAAAATAATTGTAAAATCAGGTATGTCGCTTAACGATGACCTAGCATAACAACTGAAATTCTTGTTCCAATTGTGGTCATAATATGAGGCTTACCTGTATGATTCAAATTGAGCCACATCTTTAGAAGAGAACATACAACTGGAATCGTAACTTTTCAGTTACAGTCTTGGACAGCTGAGATCTGATTTGATGAAATTCTCAAGAGTTACTGTCTCTTAACTTTCATTAGCTCAGCTAGGATCGCCAGTAGTGATGAACACCAGAAGATCAAGACACCAACGAAGATTCCCTAGCTGATCTACACGCAAACATATATTCCACTTTCCCCCTCAAAACAGTTACCTGTTAGCTGCAAATTTCTGTGATATGAACCCCCCTGGGATCTGGGTGACGATGTAACCCCAGAAGAATGACCCATGGATCATGCCTACTGTCTCTGGATCCCAGTTGAACTCAGCTTTCTAAGCAAGAAAGGAGAAGAAACAAGTGACAGGGGACACATGAGCTTGCAATTCCTGATTAGAGCCACTTATAGTACCTCCTAGATAGAACTTGGAGCAATTTGGAGAAATGCAACTGAGCCAGTTTACTGCATTCTGCATTTTCAGGGTAATTTTTTTTTTGCAGAAAATCATTTTGGGTAAATGAAAATGGGCGTGGACCATTAAGTCCAGAAGTTAAACTTATTTATAGTATGCACACAACTGAGAGCACACATTAACTTGAATGGAGGCTGGAGAGTGTGTTTTTGAGATCGTGAGAGTGAAGAGTGCATTCCTTTGATACCTGATATCAGAATACACAGGATTAGCGAAACACATAAGTGGTTGTCAGGCCTGTTCTCTCTTCCTGATGTTTCTTTTTAGAAATTAAGCATTTATGTAGAATTCTCAACCTTTTATTCCCCATGTGAGTGGTGACTTGTATTTTATAAACCCAGACTTCTCAGCATGTGAAATTTCTCAAAAGCTACCGCTTCACCTGTTGACCTGATGCATCTTTCAGAATTTTAAGGAGGTGCAGAATATATTTTTATATGAATGATCCCCTCAAAACAACAACAACAAAACAATAACCCCTGAACCAAAACAGTTACTTTCCATTAACAGAGGACGAACAGCCTCACCTTCACAATGACTTTATCCCCTTCATAGACGGTATTATTATTAACCATGCTGACAATGGCCACGCCCAGGTTGCATCGGATGCCAAAGCTGATGCAGAAACCCAGACCGCAGAGGATGGCAATGATGTAACGGCGAGGGAGGCCAAAGCAGGTGCAGTCTATGATGGGCTGGGCCTTCTCAGACACTTCAACAGGCCGCCCCTCTTCTGTCAGCTCGATGGTCTCCCCACCGGGCTGCTTCCTTTCTAAAATTCTGGGGTGGAGACAGCAGGCAGGGTGGGAACAAAAAACGAGTGTATGTGTTAAAATTAGCACTTTGATGTAGTGGTGAAGGTGATGGACTGAAAACCAGGAGATCAGGATTTCTAGTCTTCACTTAGGCATAACAGCTGGTGACTGCCTTTGGGCCAGAGGCTGTTGTAAAACCAGGCATGACTTACTTAACAACCACCTTGCCTTAGCAACATAAATTTTAGTCCCAATTTTGGTCCTAAATTGAGGACTACCTATATTAAGTTCAATGAAAAATTTAAACAGCTGTTGAGTATGACAGAACTCTTCTTCAGATTCAGCGTTAAAGAAGAATTTCTTGACAGGGATGAAGACAGAGTTAAAAATATAAGTGTTATAGCAGAAGGCTCTTATTTAATGCCTAACAAGGTTGTCCAGGCATTCTTCATTAAGTCTTCTATCTCTGGCCTGCAGAGACCTATATGACTGTTAGATGGCAGCAAAGGAGTATCATATTTTTGTAGCCTTAGTCTTTTTGTGTCTTCATTTAAAAATCATTAACTGATTCTAAGGCATAGAGCTGGATGGAACTACACAATCAAAGTCCTGTGTTGTTGTTGCTTTGTTTTTCTAATACACTGTGCATTGCAACACACACAAAAAAACGCAGGGCTTCCATGATGCAGTTGTGGCCCCCATTTTCTTCTTGTTGTTTGCTTTATCTCTCTCTCTCTCTCTGCAAACCTCTCTCAACATAGCTGTATGTTTTACAAGCTTCTGTTTTTCTATTGAGTAAGGAATTATAGTTTGACCTTCTTCTGTTGGAAATACAAGGGAAGGCCAGGGATTCAATTTGCTCATCAAAATTCACTAACTCTTGTGAGTTGACAAGCAAAAAATAGAGAAAATTGCTTTTATATATGCAAAATAAGAGATTTATCTTGGAGAATACTAGGCATAAAATCAATAAAAGCAAAATCAATAATGCAGGGAAGAGCAGTGCTTGGTGACTGGCAGATGCACTTAGCATTTGAGGAGGTCATACACAGGAGGCAGGCCAATGATGCCAGGTGGGTTGGATTGTCCCATAACTATGGGAATGGGATACACATGGGCAGATCAGTTAATTTCCTTTGCTAGGGAAAATTTGATATGGTTAATTTATTTATTTTTAAAAACAATCCAAAATCTATTTTGGTCGGACATGGCAGTTTTCATGTACGTCTTATCTCAAATTGGCAAGAAAGCCTCCCGTCAAGGAACTAATCAAGGAGAGAAGCAATCTAAAACTAAGGAGAAATTTCCTGATAGTGAGAACAATTGTTCAGTGGAATGACTTGCCTCCAGAAGTTGTGAATGCTCCAACACAGGAGGTTTTTAAGAAGAGATTGGACAACCATTTATCTGAAATGGCATAGGGTTTCCTGTCTGAGCAGGGGATTGGATTAGAAGACCTCCAAAGTACAACTCTGTTATTCTGTTATCAATTTTTGGCAATACTAGGGATATCACCAAGGGGTCTATTGGTGGCCCTGGGACTGCTTACAGGCCCATCCTGGTCTAATAAATGGAAAAGGGAGTTTTGCCTACTTCCCAATTTGTACTGAAGAGTTAATAGACTTTGTTTCACTGAAAGCAGAGTGACCTGTAACTAGGCGGCTGTGAGAAATAATTGCAAAAGTTCTCCCCTGCCAAGGATTGTAAAGAAGCTTGGAGCCCTCCCAAGTCCTTGTCCGTCACCAGCCTCTTCCTGCTCTTCCATACCGTCTTGTCAGTCTGGTGGAGAGGCGGGTGCAACCCACGCAGAAGCTGTTCTGAGCAGAGCCAATGCAGATGGGCTGTGAGCACTGTCTCGGCTCCAGGCCCAAGAATTCTTCTCTTGCTTAGCAACCAAGGAACATGGTCCTTCTTCCCAATCCTGCTTTGCCTGACCCTCTCTTCCCTCATTCCAAAATTCTCCCTGCCCTTCTTCTAAATCTTCAATCTTCCTTACCTCTCCTGCCTTCCTCTGCCTTGCAGGACTGGTTGCAAGTCTGAGTGAGGAGCTCTTGATAATGTTTTGGTCCTGGCACGAAGGAAATTTTGTGTATCCCTTTTGAAACTCCCAAGTGCTTAGGACACCAGATGGACAGGATGGCCCGTGTTCATTTTCTCAACCTTAAATTCATTGCATCCTATTTCTGCCTGTATTTTTATCCTTTTCCTTTGGGCTGCCCTCCCAAATCATACACATTTTCACGTGCATTTCTCTCATTATTGTATTTTTGCACATTTCCTACCAATTTTTTTTGGTATTGTCATACACTATTTGATTGAATACAAATGCATTTTAATGCCATGTTTGCAAATATATGCATCGTTTCCCTAATACGCACATTCTGTATGTCTTAAAAAAGCAAGAACACCATTGCAGAACTCAGAGAAGTGTGAATATCAAAGAACAACTGTATTTTTGTCTCACTCAGGAAGTGCTAATTTGGTAAGTTTAGTAAAATTACACCTCCGTTTTTACTTCTGGCCTCTATTTCTACCATTCTCTGTTCCTTTCATTACTTATTGAAGTACTGATTAAACCGGTAAAACTAGTTCTGATGTGTCTAATAGTAGGGAAAAAGAAATGGGACACGGGATTTGTGGATTTATAAGACACCCCACCTTTGTCTTCTAGCTTTTTAACTCTGAACCTTTTCCCTATCAGTGTATTTTAGTGGAAATTTCCAGGTACCAGCAACAGGCATAAGTACACTTGCCATCAAGACAAGTAGCCCTTGACGTACAACCACATTGAGCCCAAAATTTATGTTGCTAAACGAGGCAGTTGTTAAGTGAATTTTGTCCTATTTTACAACCTTTCTTGCCACACTTTTTAAGTGAATCACAACAGTTGTTAAATTAATAGTACGGTTCTTAAGTGACATTGACATTGACATTGGTTGTCAGAAGGTCGCAAAAGGGGATCACATGATGTCAGAATACTGCAACTGTGATAAATATGAATCAATTGCCAAGGAACTGAAATTTGATCATATGACCACTGGGATGCTGTCGTAAGTGTAAAAACAGTCATAAGTCATTTTTTTTAGTACTAAATGAACTGTTGTAAATTGAGGTCTAGCTGTATAAAAAATGGGGACTTATAGATGTTGGACTGCAAATTCCAGAATTCCAAGATGTGATGGCCAATGGAGATGCTTCTTGTTTCTAAGGTCTGACATCACTCTTCTACTCCCACCCCCTAGAAGAGAATCTATTCAAAGATTGGCTGAATTGACTGCACTGGGAGAAATACCAGAAATTTTCTTCCACAGATAACACAACCACCCATTTTATGAATTTATCTCCCATATCTTTTAACAAAAGTCGAACACACAAAACCTAACCCATGAATTCCTGTCAGTACAATAAAATGCTACCTCTTTACTTTTCCAAATATTAGAGAAGCTTATCTGAACAACTTACCCCAAAGGTCTACAAAAATGCTACTTGAATATTTTGCTATGGGGTTTCCAAAAAATTATGATTGTCAACTGTTTACTGTTCTACAATAGAGCTTTTATTCTGCAATTGAGAGCTTTTGTACGGAATTTTGAAGAATGTGAGTAGGCTTTGCTATCCTTAATTTCTGGCTATAGTCAAAAAGGTTATTTGACATGGATACAAAATACTGGATATTATTTTATTCAACACTTCTTTTTGAAAGTATTGATTTTGTTGGCACATTAGTTTATAATAATATTTATTATATAATGATTAATGTTATAGAGATATGCTGGATTTTATAATAATAAATTTTATATTCCTGTTTCAATGTTTTATCTATTTACTATGAACTTGGGCAGGGGGATTTCAGAGGCCTGTTGAAGAATTGATATGTTATAAAATTACTGCCATTGTTTTCCTATGATATCTGAAGTTTTTCATTTTTTGTGATTGTTGCTATCCTCTCCCGCCCTCCCAGGACACGTTGCCAGCAAATTGTCACTGTTACTTCCCCTTTAATCAATCTGTCTTAGGTTGAAAGGACCCAACCTTGAACAAATTATAAGAAAGACAAATTTTCCATTAAAATTCTTAGGAAGGAGCCCTGTTTAAAAAGTCTAGCTCTTGCTGGAATAACAAGGAAAATACTACTTTAATGTTGACACAGCTAACAAAAACTTAAGGATGTCTCAGTCATGAACTAGAAGTGAGAGAAAGAAAAAGGCATGAGGAAGAAAAAAATATGTATCACAATTAGATGCACTGTAATTGGGGAAAAACAGGAACATATTATTTTCTCCCTTATTCTGATGTCAACCAAGAGCTCTGTACAGTATAAGTAATCCTCAGATTACAACCATTTAACAACCATTCAAAGATATGGTGACACTGAAAAAAAAGGCTTAAGACCAGTCCTTACACATGATGTCTGTTACAAAGCCCCCAGGGTCCAATATCTAAGGGTCTGCTACAAAGAAGAGGGGGTCAAGTTATTCTGCAAAGCACCATAGGGCAGGACAAGAAACAATGGTTGGAAACTAAGCAAAGAGAGAAGCAACCTGGAATTAAGGAGAAACTTCCTGAGGACAATTAACCAGTGAAACAGCTTGCTTTCAGAAATTGTGAGTGCTCCATGAATGGAAGTTTTTAAGAAGAGACTAGACAATCACTTATCTGAAATGGTATAGGTTCTACTGCTTGAGCATGGGGCTGGACTAGAAGACCTCCAAGGTCCCGTCCAACTGTATTCTGCTCTGTTCTATTCCCATTCCCATTCCCAATCCCAATCCCAATCCCAATCCCAATCCTAATCCTATTCCAAGGTTATTTGATCACCATTTACAATCTTCCCAGAGTCCCTCCAAGAAGCAAAGTTAATGTGGGAAGCCAGATCTGGGTTTGTCTGCTCTGAAATGCTGAACTGAAACTAAGAATTTACTTACAATCTCTCCTCTCTACCAGGTTGGAAGAATCTGCTGTTGGTATTGTAAATTTACTTCATATGTTATTATATATATAAAGAAGTTAATGAATCCTGCTGAATGAGTTTACCTGTGTGTGCTTTCTGGATTTGATTTTTGCAACAAACTCTGATAAAAAAGGTCATAAAATCAGGTGCCACTCCCTGCATCACTTAGTAATGGAGGTTCCAGTCCCAATTTGTAATTGTAAGTCAAGGCTACCTATAAAATCTATTTGGTTTTTGACAACCATTACCTTGAGGGAATCTGAGTTACTGCAGAACCTCAATAGAGGCCATCAGGAGTGTCCGTAGGTCTAGTCAAGAAGGTCAAGATGATGACTGTGCCAGAGCAATGAAAGTTGTGCCTGTTTTTTTGTGAGCATTCTACAAGCAAGATGCAAAAAAAAAAGGGATGACCTCAACTGCAGTTGTAGCCATCATCTTGACTTTTTTTTTACCACAGCCTACACACAGCTATGGAGGCAACAGAGTTAGGAGGAAGCAAGAGCTTTCAATTGAATGAGGGTTTCACCCACTCAATGATGTGAAGTCCAATGAGTGGACTTCAATTCAGTTGTGTAGAAATGCCCTAAGAGCTGCTTTTTTAAAAAACTTTTATTTAGCCAGCATTTCAACGAGTCAGGATATATAGGAGGAAGAGCCCATAAAAATGGTGGGTAGAGCCTGATTGACAGACTCACCCCATTTGTTTTGCCAGGATTATTAGCTGTCACCCATTGGCTAGTGACATGCAGAAGAGGGAGGGCAGCCAAACTGAAAGACTCAAGCGGTTACTTCACTTCACGCTGCCGAAGAAAAATCAGGACAGCACCAATTGGGAGTGAGTCAGAACATAGTTAAGAAAGGTAGGATAGAGGCTGGCAATAGACAGAGACAGTCTCATGCTGGTATCTTCTCTGTCATTTCAGAGATGTGAATAAAGCATTTTAGCCAAGATGTGGGGAGGGGACCTTGTCATGTCTGCATTTATGGATAGGAATGGGGAACTGGGACCAGGAAAGATCCAGGTTGGTTGTGGTGGATCCTGGCAGATCCTTAAGAGGCTGATCCCTGGCACTGTACCTAAGTGAACTTTTAAACTGGCCATATTTCAATATTCCAATATTTTTATCTAAGCGAACAATTCTCTCTTTCTGTCCTGAGGAACATTTTCATCTGCTGGCTGGGCTCTATTCCCTGCTCTTTGCAAGGGAGCATGCTGCCTACCTCTGGATTTTGCACAACTCTGGATGTGATCCCTTGTGCTGACGTCAGCTCTAGGTGGTGGAGCCGGCTGGCAGCTTAGGAAGAATGGTTTTAAATATCCCTGGCTCTGCCAGCAGCTTTGCTGTGACCTTGAATAGTACCATAAGCTTCTCAGACTCCAGGATCTTGCTTCTCTTCCGCCTTATAATATCCGTTCTAGGTACTAGATACTAACCATGAGGAAGAGGACAAACAATCATAGAGGCTAAGTATTTCCATAATCATGGAAAAGATCCAGTACAGGACTGGCAAAACTTAATTTTCAGGGTGAAATCTTATTATTTCTGACGGATTGTCCTCCAGAGTTCATACAGCTTCAGCCAAAATAACTTTGATTCTGCTCCAGGCTGGGAAAAACACATCCCTGTCTGTCCATATAACTTTATGGGCAACTTTATGTCTTTAACATAAATGGTTGTTATAGCAATAGCACTTAGACTTATACTGTATACAGCTTCACAATGCTTTACAGCCCTCTCTAAGTGGTTTACAGAGTCAGCATATTGCTCCCAACAATTTGGGTCTTCATTTTGCCCACCTTGGAGGGATGGAAGGCTGAGGATTGTTATATATATATAACAATCAAAAGACCTGCAAAGAATTACAACTCAAAATGTTTATTACAAACATTTTGCACTGGAAAGATGGGATATTAGTCTGTGGTTTTGAACTTTAAGGCAATGCTATAAGATGGTATGATATTGAATGTTCTCCACAATGCTAATTTGCTTCTAGTAGATCTAGAGAGGGCTTGGATTTAAATATTTAATGTCTTCCTTCTGCATATAGAAAGCTGTAGCTTGTAAAATAAAAGGAATAAATAGTAAAGGGCATAAATTAACAAAGGGCAAGAATGGAAAAAAAGCAACATTGCGTGTTTGAAAGAAAGAGAAGGAGAAGGATCTAACAGAGCTAAATCAAAACGTTCTGACCTTGTAGAAAGGAACTGATTAATAAATGCAGAGAAGTGAAGTTGTAGATTTAATTATGAATGAAAGTGCTTAAACATATGTCAGAAGTTATGAATTGATATCACCTAGGTTATTATGGATGCATATGAAAGTAGGAATCCATAGATTTGGGACAGTTGCATGTTACAGGTATTCCTCAACTTTTTGACTACAATTAAGACCAAAATTTCTGTTGCTAAGTGAAACTGTTGTTAAGTGAATTTTGCCCCATTTTACAACCATTCTTGCCACAGTTGTTAAGTGAATCGCTGTGGTTGTTAAGTTAGTAAAACGGTTGTTAAGTGAATCAGGCTTCCCCATTGCTTTTGCTTGTCAGAAAGTTGTAAAAGATGATCATATGACCCCGGGACATTTCAACCGTCATAGATATGAACCAGTTACAAAGCACCTGAATTTTGATCATGTGACCATGGGCCTGCTGCAACAGTCATAAGTGTGAAAAATGGTCATAAATCACTTTTTTTCAGTGTCATTGTAACTTTGAACAATCACTAAATTAACTGCTGTAACTGGAGGACTATCTGTATTCTCCAATGAATGGCAATAATGGGGAAAAGAGATGAATTTTGATACAAATTGTGGAATATTTTGAAAATGTAATTCTGGGGAATAATAATTCTGCTAGGTGACATAAATGATGGGTGAGAATGAGATGAGAGTACATAGAAAAAAATGCTCTCAGACATTTGTAGACTCAGGAATAAATGAGAATGATGACTGGCGAGCATCTGTGGGTTTTTAATATGTACTTAATAGTAAGTCTACTCATTTGTACCACATGGCAGAGAACATCAGAAAGGATAACTGATGCAATTGCTGATGATGAAAGACTGAAAGAATTTGTGAAGAATTTACAAGGATGAAGAATGTGGGAAAGCCAATATTTGGGAGTGTCAAAGGTTACCCTTGGGAGGGAAATGGACTGAAAAAATTGGATTGAAGCTGGACTATAGGAGAGAAATCTGTTATTGTTATGGGCCTCCAAGTCAAACTTAGTTTCTAAGGACTTCTTATACAAATCCATGCAGTTTTCTTGCCAATATTTTTGGAAATGGTTTAGACTAGAGCCATGATGGCGAACCTATGGCACGGGTGCCACAGGTGGCACGCGGAGCCATATTGGTGGGCATGCGAGTGTTGCCCTAGCTCAGCTCCAGTGCACATGTGTGCACTGGCCAACTGATTTTCAGGCCTTCCAGTCCCACTGGAAGTTGGGAAACTGGCTGTTTCCTGCCTCTGGAAGGTCTCTGGGAGAATGGGGAAGGCTGTTTTTGCCCTCCCCAGGCTCCTAGAAAGCCTCTGGAGCCTGGGGAGAGGGGAAAACGGGCCTACCTGGCACACCATGCCATCGTGTGCCAAAACCAGGGGGAAGTGGGGGGGTCACGTGCGCATGGGCGGGAGGGCAGGGCGCATTGAATTATGGATGTGGGCACATGCACCCACAACCCCCCGCCGCTTCCCCCACTTTCGGCACGCGACGGCAAAAAGGTTAGCCATCACTGGACTAGAGGTACCTCTGTCAGGGATGTTTTCTTACTTCTCAATCTAAGACAGTGCTTCTCAATCTAAGCAACTCAAAGATTTATGGACCAACTCCCAGAATTCCCAGTCCAGGTTCTGGGACTGATGCAAATTACAGTATTTACATCATTTTTCATGATGATGTCATACTTAGTGTTAGCTTTAAAACTTTTATCAATTTTTATGCTTCGACCTGGAAAACGTGTTTTATCCTACATTAAAGTGTCAGTAAAAAATTTGTTAGAGTAATTCAGAGAGAATATTTGTCAAAAAAATAGGTGTGGCTACATCAAAACCTATATTGGATTTTGTTTCATTTCCTTTTAATTTAATTTAATTAAATAGCTCTGAAATGATTGCTCTCCAGTGATGCATTTAATAATTCTCCCTATCGCATGAAAATTAGTTTGGTAATAACTGGAGATCTGTCTATATAGTCAACTAGGAATCACCAACTTAATGGCACACAATCAATAACTTTTGGGGCTTTCTCAGCCTACATACCACTCTTTTGGGGATCAGCTTTCATATTCTTTGATATTCTTACAAATTTATGTCTCTGGATACCTAAACATTATCCAGAATATAAAGAAAGTATCTTACTTTTGGCTGGATTTGTTTGACTTCCTAATTAATAGGCACTACACTGCCTAAGTTTGTCATTTTGTTTCTAAATATGCAACTATGCATATATGTTAACTTGAGTTGGAAATTTTAACTATCTGTCACCAATGCATAACCGAAGCATTTCATATTTCTCCAATTGTTCTTTAAATTCCGTAACTGATCAGAATTTTTTTCCCACCAGCATTTAAACTTTCTAAAACACCATTAGGGGACTGAAGGTTAAAACTGAAGGGGTCTGAGGGCTAAAATGTTTAGGGGACTGAAGGCTAAAACATATGAAGAATGCTTACAGCAATTGGATACGTCTAGTTTATTGAAAAGAAGGACTAGGGGGTGACATGGTAGCACTGTTCCAATATCTCAGGGGCTGCCACAAAGAAGAGAAGGTCAATCTATTCTCCAAAGCACCCGAAGGCAGGACAAGAAGCAATGGATGAAAAGTAATCAAGGAGAGAAGCAACTTAGAACCAAGGAGAAATTTCCAGTTAGAATAGTTAAATCAGTGGAATGACTTGACCACAGAAATTGTGTGTACTCCAACATTGGAGGTTTTTAAGAAGAGATTGGACAATCATTTGTCTGAAATGGTGTAGGGTTTCTTGCTTGAGCAGTGAGTTGGACTGGAAGACCTCCAAGGTCCTTCCAACTCTGTTATTCTGTTATACCATTTCCATGCCACTTCCTTCCATTTCTGTTTATCAGTTGTTAATTTCACCAATCCCCATGTTTTCAAGCCTCTCTGATCTGGCAGAACTAGTGAGAACTATTTTATTTTGGGGGGAAAACCTTGAATATTATTTCACACCATGGCATTTGGTGTAAGCTTCAGATTTCCAAGTCCCAACTGCTCCTCCCTGTGATTACCTATATAGACTGATAGGCTAGCATAGGGGCTGTGGGACCAGAGTTCTGGGAATCATTCTCTATCTTTGCCTGCTTCTTCCATATTATTATTGTTATTTATTATATTTCTGATGTCAACTTCAAATCGAACCTGGAAGCAGCAATCTTTCTATTCCTCAGTTGTCACACAGAGGGGGAGGAGGGGGAGGAGGTTGAAATGCCTTACTAGACACAACTTACTAGACAGCTTTCTCATGAGAATCAAGTTCATCTCTACTGGCAATGGGTAAGATTGGGGATGGAGTGCCTGGAGAGCCCACTAATTAACACAATTGGGCAACATGAACTGTGACACTTGGGTTGGGGTTGTTTCCTATTTTAATTATACTGAAACTGCAGGAAAGATTTAGAGTTGGTTTTCCTTTGAAGCTGTGCCGATATGATATACTCAATAAAGAAGACTTTTGGGAAGGACCTTGGTCTCAGAGTTCTGATTTGCTTGGGTTCATTAGTCCGAACCTTGACATCTGATCTTCTGAAAGATTGAATAAACATTTTTGAGGTGGATTAATTAAAGGGTTTTTTTCTTTTGCAAACTGGCCAAAGGTAACAATTTGGGGTATGTGGTTGTTTTATCAATGTTATTTTCATCCTCCCTCCTTTTCTTTCGCAGAGCTAATGGAACAGGTGTCAAAAATGGCACTTTGTCAGAATTCACACCTAAAACTTCTAAAATAGAACAGAGAGATAAAGAGGGATGCAAATTAAATAAGGCAAATCTTTCTTCCGTTCTTTTTTCTTTCTTACAGATGAGTACCTTATGCTATATCCTGTTTTTTGCAAGATGGTGCCCACAAAGACTAAAATGTGAGGCAATTCTGATCCTAGCAGACTATAAATGTGAGTGTAGCTTGAGTGTGTGTACAAGATTGCGGGTGGTAACATATGGATGTAGTGTTAAACTTCAGCATGTCACCATTGTGGCTAAAGCCTCCATCACTCCCATTGCCACCCTGTCCTCGTACATCTTGTCTATCGAATATACAACAAAAAAACTGAGAATAATGCAGGATGCATAACACATGCATGCAATCATGTTTAGCTCCTCTCCTTTCCAGAAGCACTTTGAACTAGAAGTAGAATAGAATAGAGCTGGAAGGGACCTTGGAGGACTTCTAGTCCAACCCCCTGCTCAGTCAGGAGACCCTATACCATTTCAGACAAGTGTCTGTCCAGTCTCTTCTTAAAAACCTCCAGTGATGAAGCACCCACAACTTCTGAAGGCAAGCCTGGTTTATTAGTTAATTGTTCTCACTGTTAGGAAGTTTCTCCTTAGTTCCAGGTTGCTTCTCTCCTTGATTAATTTCCATCGATTGTTTCTTGTCCTCCCTACAAATGCTTTGGTAAATAGGTTGACCCCTTCTTCTTTATAGCAGCCCCTCAAATATTGGAATATTGCTATCATATCACCCCTAGTTCTTCTTTTCTCTAGACTAGCCAAACCCAAATCCTGCCACTGTTCTTCATATGTTTGGTCTCCAAACCTTTGATCATCTTAGTTACTCTTCTCTGAATTTTTTCCAAAGTCTCTCAACTTTTTCCAATGTCTCAACAACCTTTTTGTAGTGTAATGATCAAAACTGGTTGCAGTATTCCAGGTATGGTCTTACTAAGATATTATAAAGTGGTACTAATACTTCACATGATTTTGATTTTGATTTGATTTATACAACCCAGGATTGTATTAGCTTTTTTGGCTGCTGCCGCACACTGCTGGCTCATATTCAAGTGATCATCCATTAGAACTCCAAGGTCCCTCTCCCTCTCAGTTATTGTTTTTGAGCCAGGTCTCATATAATCTGTACTTATACCTTTGGTTTTTCCTGCCTAAATGTAAAACTTTGCTTTTCTCCACATTTTGCTAAGAAGCTGTCATTGGCAGACATTCTACATGTGCTTGCATTCATATGCACAACTTGAGACTGTGGATAAACTTTATCATCTGCTTTTTGTTAAGTGTGACACAAAAAGTGAAGATGACAAGTGAGCATGGAGAATCAAAAAGTTTAGGTGCACCCAAAAAACACTAAACAGCTTTGATGAGGAAGCCTTTCAAAAATAGAGGAATGTAATCATTCCAGAATCCTGGAAGTGATTCACGAGACTCATTTCTTCTCTCCTACTAAAGTTGCTTTTTCATGTTGTTTCTTTTTTGAGTTCTTAAGAGTGAAAAAACTGAGCGATCTTGCCTTTGGCCCTTCATAGTTTACTGTTGTGGTCTGCCAGTGGCCAGCGGAGCTGGCAGCAGAGTCGGACAGTGAGGAGGTTGGGGAGGAACATGGGCCAGTCCTGGAGTCTGGGAAAGGCTCGGACGAGGACTCTGAGTTGGAGGCAGAGAGGGGGCCAGGGCCATCTGGGAGTTATGTGCTGCCTCTGGACCCCCAGAGTCGGACATCAGCGAGGCAGAGGAACAGGAGGAACCTGTTCCCAGTGCGCACATGCACAGAGCTGCCAGAAGGCAAG
Organism: Ptyas mucosa; assembly: GCA_012654045.1. NCBI lineage: Eukaryota > Metazoa > Chordata > Lepidosauria > Squamata > Colubridae > Ptyas > Ptyas mucosa. The sequence continues at coordinate 3,574,701 of WNWU01013574.1, forward strand.
AACAGTTAAGACAAAAGGGACAACTTGGGAGTAGGGCTTGGAGATGATTGGCTCCTCCTATAAGACATAAAGGAGGAGCAAAAGCATGTGAGCCTTTGCAGGAAGCAATTTTGTTTGTTCTGGTCAGTTTAAATTCTGAAGCTCCGTTTTGACTCTGTGCTCCGTGTGGCCTTGCAAAGCTAATTGCCAATTATGTCTTTGGCAGCCTTATCAAGAGAGATAAAGGTGGGTGCTTATCAGCCTTATCCCGAAGGACTGCGGCAGACTTCTGTCGGACTCTTTACAAACTATTTGTGACTCATTACGGGCTGTGAATGAATGTAATTCACAGCTGTTGAAATAAAAAGAGGGTTTGGGGGACTAATTGTGTGCTTTTTACTGTCTCAGGAAGCCTCGGTCAGAACAATTACAAAGGTTCAGAGGATACTGGATTTTCTTAGAGATCTTTCAGATCGAAGCATAGCGTTGACACCAGAAATTCACCATGCAACCGAAAGTTAATGTTTAATTTTATTTCAACCTTCTGGAATTTTTGTTTGCCATGTAAAATGGTGAAAAATACATATTTTGTCATGTAGTATGAAATATACCATGCTAATGTCTATGGAGATTCTTAGTCATCCAGGTCATGGTTGCCCCAAAGGTGCTTGTTCAAAGGGCAATTGGACTTTCTTTGTTTTTCGTTGAAGATGTTTCGCTTCTCATCCAAGAAGCTTTTTCAGTTCTGATGATAGAACTGAAGAAGCTTCTCAGATGAGAAGTGAAACGTGTTCAAGAAAAAACGAAGAAAGTCCAGTTGCCTTTTGAAAAAGCACCTTTGGGATATGATTCTAATTATCTTAAGGTTTTTGTTCAATTGTCTTCCATTGGACCTGTATAATTCAAAACTTCCTGTGTCTGCTCCTTAATTTCCTGCCACAGACATATTTGATCTGTTAATTATCAAATGTAGTGGAGAAAAGATTCTAAGCAGCAGCATGATTAAAGCCCCCTCCTCCCATACTGAAACTCTTATAATTGTTTTAGGTGAAAAGGTAAAGTCTACCTCAAGTCAAGCTCAATTCCTGGTGACTAATGAATGAATCCTTGCATTCATTATCTTGAAAACCTGGAAGTGCCTTGCTATCGTCTTCTACTGAGAATTTTTTTTTTAACTTCCCAATTGTAAGATTTCCTAGTGATTTCCCATTCAAATTTTAATGTCTTTAGTTTTTTGATGATACGAGTTGCTGAGAATACAGGTAGACCCCGACTTAGGACCACAATTGAGCCCAAAATTTCTGTTGCTAAGTCAAACATTTGTTAAGTGGGTTTTGGTCCATTTTAAACCTTTCTTGCCACAATTGTTAAGTGAATCACTGCAGTCGTTAAATTAGTAAAACAAAGTTGTTAAGAGAATCTGGTTACCCCATTGATTTTGCTTCTCAGAAGGTCACAAAAGGTGATCACATGACCCCAGAACACTGCAACTGTCATAAATATGAGTCAGTTTTGCCAAGTGTGTGAATTTTGATAATGTGACCATGAAGATGCTGCAACAGTTGTTAAGTGTGAAAAAATGGTCGTCAGACACTTTTTTCAGTGCTGTTGCAACTTTGAATAGTCACTAAATAAACTGTTGTAAGTCGAGGACTAGCTGTAGACATAGAGGTAGCCAAGGATGACAATACCTCACCAAGTTATCTTTCTGGCCTATAGTTATTGACAAATAACTCTCCGGGATGTCTTCTGCCACCTATGACTTGAACCCTTGTTCGTCTTGGCTTCTTTGTGTTGTTGCAAAGGAGGATTGTCACTGAGTCTGGGAGACCATACATGCCTTGTGGGAGTCAGTGTTGCTGCCTGGAGTAGGCCTAAATCAGGCAAGTATTTGTGCTTGGTCATTCTCACTTTTTGTCCTTGTCTACTCAATCTCTAAGTTTTATTTTTGCTGTTTCATATCCTGGATATCTTCCAAGGAGCCACCCAGGACTGGGCACTAGAGAGTGCATGATTTTATCAAGGACTCAAGATTACTTCTGTTTGCCAGCATCAAGGGCCTCCATTGTCTTGTCCATCAGGTTGTTGAAGAAAGCCTGAGGAATTCTGGGAGTTGAAGTCCATACAGCTTTAAGTTGCTGAGGATGGGAAACACTGCTCTGGAGAGACCTACTACATGTAGCCCTCCACTTATGAGCACAGTTGAGTCCAGAATTTATGTTGCTAAGTGGGAAATTTGTTAAGTGAGTTTATGACTTTTCTTGCTAGTTTTCTAAATGAATCACTGCAGTTGTTAAATGAGTAACACGGTTGTTAGGTGAATCTGGCTTCCCCATTGACTGCTTGTCAGAAAGTTGGAAAATATGGTCACATGACCCTGGGACACTGCAACTGTAGTTTGTTTTGGCAAGTCAGTAGGTAGCATTGGAGCCAACAGGCTGTGTGTTCATGGCACACTGAACCACCAACTAGCCAAAGTACATATTAGCATACCACGCTGTGTGGAATCTGTATGATTATGCTATGATTCTGTGCTTCATTCAAGCCTTGAAAATTGGGTTAATTGAAAGAAACCATGGTTTAGTTAGCCACTGCTAAACTGGTTGTGCAAAAGCAGCACATGAATTCTAGCCGGAATGTGCTGTCTCAGAGCCTGAGGCTCATCTGCCTTGTCCTGCAGGCTTCCCTATCATGCTGAGTAACAGAGGTAGCCAGGAACTGCAGGATGCCTTTTAAACTTGCCCCAGGCCTAGTTAAATAATTCATCTCATTCTGGCACTAAATGCTTCCTTCTTCATCAATATTTCATGGAATTAAACATTGAGCATTTCCCCACTTTTTCTTCTTCTTCTTTTTTTTTAAAAAAACCATGATGTGCTTAATTCTCCTAAATTCTTTAGGCATGGGGACAAGTTTCTTGGAAGCTTTCAGTAAGTGAAATATGAAGAAATATAACTCCTCAAACCCTTTTTATAGATTACCAAGGGCACCTCTTTAGCTATTATTGGAGATCTTTTATATATTATTAGGAGATTTGCTCTGATCTGTCCTAGAAGAGGTGGTGGTGGTGGAGGAGGAATAATATAAGAAGCTTACAATCTTGGACATGGTTTGCAATTTACACTGTTTTGGTTTATTCATAATAAATTGGATTTGCACTTCACAGTAAATCATTGTTGAAAGATTGCAGTGATAGAGGTCACACAACATGCTGAACCCTACCATAGCAATCTTGTTGTGGGAACCCAGTGATTGATTAACTGACCCAAGGATGTCCAACCTCAGCAACTTTAAGACCTGTGAACTTCAAATCCCAGAATTCCCCAGCCAGCCATGCTTTAAGTCCACAAGTTTTAAAGTTGCCGAAGTTAGATCCATTGGACTGACCGAATCAGTTGGGTTGAATTGGCATTGCCCTGATGCTTGTTCATCAGTGAAGCTCAGCTTGATGACAGCAGCCTTCTCAGACTTTAAATATGTTCATAAGACATTTTTTGATTCCCTTCCTTCTGGAAGCCAGGATTTGGGGTTTCGGAGGCAGATCTTCTTGGTGACTGACTTCTCTTGGTCAAATAGCTTTCCTCTCAAGCCTAGGATGCCCTGTCTCCTTTTGAAAAGAGGTTAAAAACTGCAGATTCTTTAGACCTGAGAGGTAAGGGTTCTGTGACTTTTATGTTAATATGGTTGTTGCATTTTTATATATTGCGGTTTTAGTTTTATATTTGACGTGTTTATGATTTTATACTGTTATTTCTATGACAGTGAGCTGCAGAGAGTCTACAACTGGAGAGCAATATATATTGTATTTGTGAAATAAGTGCTGTCATTCCCAAAGAACAGATATTTGGCTTCTATCTGGTTTCTTTCTAGTGAGTTTTGACCTTTTTTTAATTTCCAAATGCTTTTAATTGAAACGTGACTTGGATTTTTAATGGTATTCCCCCACTTACGTTGAACTGAATTGAATCAGCCTGAAACAATTCATTGCACGATGAAGCCTCCCCAGTAATCAATCGCCTGTGATGCGTGTGTGTATGTGTGTGTTAGAGAGAGAGTGTGTAATATAACTATTTTTAAAGGTATATTAAGTAGGAGCAACTTGAGAAAAAATATTTTTAGAGGCAATATGAATTCTTGAAAAATATGATAAGATTAAAAGCTTCCTTGACTTTAAACAGAATTAAGTGAAATTTGGGAGTATAGGCCTACAAATGGCTAAACTGGTGCAAAGGAATTTTCTTATTCATAGCTTGCTTGGGCAATTCCCAGAACATCTGCTTGTTCTTTGGGAAAACCGGCTGGATTCTGAACTCTTTTTCTTTATAAAATACAACCATCAAAAATGAATAATTACTACTGTGTTTCCCCAAAAATAAGACTGGGTCTTATATTAATATTTGCTCCAAAAGACGCATTAGGGTTTATTTTCCAGTTAAGTCTTATTTTCGGGGAAGTATAGTATTAAATGTGTCCGTCTGGCTGACAATCTTAACTGGGGCTTATTGTGGGGGGGGGGTAGGGTTTATATTACGAGCAGCCTGAAAAATCATGCTGGGGCTTATTTTCCGGTTGGATCTTATTTTGAGGAAACATGGTATTATCGAATAATTTACTATTTAGGTAAAAGAAATTAGCAAATGATTACTTATTTACTACAGTCTATTGGTGGGTTCTACTTACCTTTACTACCAGTTCGCAGTAGGGCCATGATGACGTTGGGGTCAGTGGGTAGAGCCTCCCGCTGATTTTACTACCGGTTCTATTGAACCGGTGCAAACCGGGGGCAACCCACCACTGACTACAGTATTATTATCTCTTTAGAGAAGTTATAAGAGTTATAATGGTGGCGCAGTGGTTAGAATGCAGTACTGCAGGCTACTTCTGCTGACTGCCAGCTGCCTGCAATCTGACAGTACGAATCTCACCAGGCTTAAGGTTGACTCAGCCTTCCATCCTTCCGAGGTTGGTAAAATGAGAACCCAGATTGTTGGAGGAAATATGCTGACTCTGTAAACCGCTTAGAGGAGGCTGTAAAGCACTGTGAAGTGGTATGTAAGTCTAAGTTCTATTGCTATTGCTATACTGCTGTATTTTTCCTTCTCTGATACAAAAAAATATGATGTTCTTTGAACACAGCCTATCAGTCCCACTAGGTAGATCAAGTGAGGAAATAAATTTTGCAGAAAAACTACAACTACTTTTATTAAGATTATTACTAACACAATCTTGCAAGTATAATTATCTTCCACCTCCCATGGCCCCATTATTATACCTCAATGACTTAAGGAGATATCTGCAAACATTTCCAAATGTTATCTTGTTTCTCCTGGCTAATATATATATATATATATATATATATATATATATATATATATATATATTTCCACACTCTTTGCCTAAGTCATGATCTCTTCATATTTCTGTCAAGGTCATCTTCCTTACTCTCTACACTAACAGGTTTTGATTGTAAAAATCTGGATAACCATTAGATGGTAAACAAAAATGTTTCCTGTCTCTTTTTGACGTCTCAGGTTATCCACTGCATATCTTGGCATCTGTGAACTCTTGGCATGTTTGACTCTGCCAGATAATGTCTCTGAGATGTTAACATTAAATAAAAAATAGTTTGATAGAGCTAATTAGACTCTTGAAAAGAAAGAGGTAAGATTTTTTAAGGTCCGAAGGCAAGGTATGTGTTAGTTGTTGGCTGTGGCAGAAGCTACAAAGATAGTTGCAAGGATAGAAATATAACAAATATCATTACATAAATTCTGTATTGGTTTCTCATTTAACAATTTTTAATGCTGCTTGCTATTTCTTACTTGTTTTCTGTACTATGCAAGGTATTGCTTATTCCAAAAAGTGAAATAGTTAGTTGGATGGATTTTATACATATCTGAACAGCTAACAACAATTTAAAGGTAATCATAAAATATTTTATTGGCAGCCATCATAAAAACTAACCAATAACAATTAACATATCATGGATTCTATCTGACCACCCAACTCCTGTGACCTGGGCACAAAGCCATGTTTTCAAGGCCTTCCAAAAGGCTGGCAGGATCAGGGCCAATCTAAATTCTGGGCAAATCATGTCCCAACTGGGAGAGGCTATGACAGTAAAGGCTGACTTCCTGGGTCCCAGAAAATGACAGTGCTGAATTAATGGGAACACAAAATGACTTTTCTGCTAGATTTAATGAAACAGGAAGAAGTGATTGAGAGAGGCAGTCCCACAAATAACAGCCCCATACCACAAAGAGTTTTATGGGTGACCACTAGTATCTTTAATTGCACCTGGAAACATATAGGTAGTCCTTGACTTATGGCCAAAATTGGGACCCCAATTTCCATTGGTAAACAAGGTGGTTGTTAAGTGAGTTGTGCCTTATTTTATGACATTTTCTGCACGGTTGTTAAACAAATCCAGTTTCCCGCATTAACTTTGCTTGTTGGAAGACGTCTGGGAAGGTTGCAAGTAGCAATCCCATTACCCTGAGATGCTGCAACCATCATAAATTCACCCCAGTTGTCAAGTACCAGAATGTTGATCATGTCACTGTGGGGATGTTGTGATAGTAAGTGCAAGGACCAGTCTTAAGATCACTTTTTGCAGTCCCATAACTTTGGACAATTTCAAAGAAATGGTTATAAGTTGAGGACTACCTGTACTGGTATGCCCAGTGCAAAGTTGTAATGTGAACATCCCAAGGAGCACTTTCAATTGTATGTGTCACTGGGTTTTTTTTAATTGGCTGCTGCTGCTGGATGCTCTTCAAGGGCAGCTCCATGTAGGCTGCATAGCAATAGTCCACATGGGAGATGACTAATGCATAAGTGGCTATAAGCAGAGCCTCTCAGTCAGGAAAAATCACACTTGGCGAACAACACAAAATTTACAATAGTGGTGAATATCTGTAGCTCGGGTGCAGGATGAGGGTGAAGGTTTGTTCTCCAAGCTTGTGGGTTGGTTTCTGAATGTTTCATTACCAGGCTAGGTAACATCTTCAGCGGAGTTCAGGGGATGTCAGTTTATAAGGGCTTTGTGTGGTCAGTATGTCTTGTGATGAGTCAAGTGTGGGTGTGTCAAGTGAGGGTCTTGTAATGGGTCTTGTGATGGGTCAGGTGTGAATCATCAATAGGAGTCTTGTGATGGGGAGATTGAATTCATCAAAGCCTGGCACTCCACAAGCAATTCCATCAACAGACACATTGATCTACAACCAGTCTACAAACCCCTCAGAATTCGAATCAATAGCACAGCTAACCAGAGACAGCACTGACCCTCAATCAACCCACACAAGCCTCCCCCAACCAGTACTTCACCTCCCAATGACCCTCACCTGATGTAACCTCTCCATCACAACACCTTCACTAGACATACCCACACCTGACCCATCACAAGACCTACTGACCACATGAAGCCCTTATAAATAGAAGAACACTGACATCCCCTAAACTCCACTGAAGATGTTACCTAGCCTGGTAGCAAAATGTTTGGAAACCAACCCACAAGTTTAGAGAATGAACCTTTACCCTCAACACAAAATTGGATAAAAATCTTCCTGGCTCTCCTTGAAGGAGAGATCCCATGTTGTGCACTAGTTTTGTTTTGGAGACTGTAGCCCCAACCAGAATAAGAAGTGGACAATCCTCAGAATCATGGCCCCTAAAACTCAAAACCACTAAGTCTTGTCTTAGTTGGGTTGAAGCCTGTTCTTCCCTAGCCAAATCCCCACAGTTTCCAGACACAGAGCTTCTATGACATCACTTGGTCAGCCCAAAGTGGAGTTGTGAAAATGAAAATGCATCTCATTTATTTTGGCCATGTCAGGCATGGGAATTCTCTGGAGAAAACGGTTATGTTTGGAAGAGTTAGCAGTAAAAGGAAACCAGGCCATCAACAAACATGGCAGCTGGACACTATCAAAGCTGACACCAGACAGAGTGTTGAAAAACTCAAAGAAGTAGTGCAAGATTGGAAGATGTGGAGAGACCTGAGCCGTAGAATCATTAAGAGTTAGGCTCAACTTAACGGATAACATCATCATTGGCTTGATGTAGATGTTAAAAGGCGTGAGGAATTTATCAAGCCTTGTGAAGCACCCCACAAAGCAGTGATTGTGGTCTAGGCTTCCCATCCTCTAAATCAACACCCAACTGGAGCCAGACCAGAGGAAGGAAAAAATCAGGGCAATACAATGCCACCCACTCCCAAGTCCTGGAGCCAGACCAGAAGGATACCATGATGAAGGTATCAAAAGCCACCAAGAGACCAAAAACAGCCAACAGAATGCACCACCCACATCTCACTGAAATTAAGTAGTTTCCTTGTTTCTTGATGCTTCAACAATCCTTCTACTTGTAGTTTTTCCAGTAAATTTATCATGTAATCTGAATCCAGTCATAGAACAAGCTAGTTGAAATCAGTTGTATCAAATTAAGGAAGGCACTCTTAAGCCCCAATCAGTGATATGTTGAGGGTGGGTTGAATCCAGCTTAATTATAGCTGAAGGAGATGTGCAGAAAGTCATTAACTCTCATAGATTTCAATGAATTGGAGAACTAAGTGAGAACCCAAAACTAATTGTGGATTCAACTCATGACGCCTTTCTTCTTTGAGATTTCTAAAATGACATACTACTTTAAGATTTGCAAAAGCCGAGTTTCATAGCAGTCCAATACTCTTTGCCAAAACTCTTCTGCAAGATTACCACAATAAGAGAATGAAGCTCACAGTTCCCATAGCCAATCTTTGCAAAAGGTTGGTCAACAAACTAGCCTTGAAAGCTCAGCTATTCAGCGACTGTTGATTAGACAGTGTGCAACAAGAATCCACTGACAATTCTTTCAAGGGTTTCTCTGCATGTGAAATGAAGCAAGAGAAGATTGGCCTGGAGCCAATGACATGTCACTTCAAATAAAAGCTCATGAACAGAAACAAACAAAGCCTTCGTTTGTGGGTGGCATCAACAGATGGGCAATATGGTGTGCTAATGATTTTGCTTTTTGTGTGTGTGCGTGCACCTTTAGGAATGGGACGTGCTAATATTAAAACACTGTATTTGACTTTATGATTGAATGAAATTGAAAGATATAGAGAACGAGCATGCAGACAAAGACAAGGGAATAAAATGTGTAGCTATGTATGTTTGTTAACCACAATGTCTTGTCTTACAGGACATCCTAAGCTGAAACCCAATAAACCAGATTATGGCTTAGCCTATTTGTGTAAATCCAGTCATTATGTATAGTTCCTTTCCTTTTTTCCTTTTGAACTTTTAAATGAAGTAAAACCTTCCTTCTTACTCAGGACTTCATTTTAAGATAACATAATAAATAAATAAACATCAAGGAAAGAAAAATAATCAAGATTAGTAAAAGATATCAGTTTCAACAGATAGATAGATAGATAGATAGATAGATAGATAGATAGATAGATAGATTAGATAGAATAAGATACTGAAAATAGAGTAAACTGCACATTTATATATTGAAACAATACAATTCTGTAGAAAAGAAATTATATTTCCATTTAGTTAAAACATTTGCTTTTAAGAAACAGACCACTTTTACTTTAAGCACAAATTAATTTAGGATTAATTATTATTAAACAATCTTGGTAATGTGACATTTGTTCTCAATAATTATTTCCAAACATTCATCACACTAATTCTGCTTATTAGGAGGATGTGTTTGTTTATTTATTATTTCTAAATTTTGCTACAGTTTGGGAGTAAAAGAATGATACTGATTTTTTTCCTAATTCAGGGCATTGCTATCTTATCCATAACAATTGATAGGCTTGTCAAGGGATTAAAGAACAACCAATGCCTTGGAAGTTTTTTATTCTGTGCAAGTAAAAATAAGGTAATACAACTCTTAAAGCAGCCATATTTTTTCACTAATATGGAAGAGGAACTGATGAAATAAATAGTAGAACTATTGTGCGTGTGTGAAATTTGGAACGCTTTTTCTTAAGAAATATGCACACAGCCCTAGTGTTTACTCCTTAATGCCTGATTCACCACATCTTGAAAGTTTAATTCAAACTGATTTCTGGATTTGCATGATACACTGAATCATAAACTACCCAAATGGACTGGATTCATGCAACAAACTGAGTCACTACAAATCAAAAGAAAAGCTAAGACTGTGCCAGTGCAGTGATCATTTATTGGACTTATATCCCACCTTCTCTCTGAAGGTCAGGATGTGTAACAGTATGTGGAAATGGCCTTGGGGAAGAGGAAGAAGAGCTGCAGATGGGACAACTGGCAGGTACCAAAGCAGGGAGGTCACGGGGAGAAATACTTTCAGCCTTGCAAGATCCTGTTAATGTAACCCTATTAATAAAGCAAATACTTTACTTATTTGTACTTCTTGTCTGAGTATCTATGGAGATCATCCAGGTCATAGTTGTCCCAAAGGTGCTTTTTCAAGAAGCAACTGGACTTTCTTGTTTTTCTTTGAAAACATTTCGCTTCTCAGCCAAGAAGCTTCTGTGACTTCTTCAGCTCAGAGTTGAATAAGCTTCTTGGCTGAGAAGCGAAATGTCTTCAAAGAAAAACAAGAAAGTTCAGTTGCCTCTTGAAAAGACATCTTTGGGATTTTTGTCTGAATGATCCCACACGGATAACAAGGTTACTCTAACCTTTTTTTCCCCCCAGAATAGAAGCCCAGCATGGTTTTCCTCCACCTTAACCACTGTGCCACCAAGACCAATAGGAGGAAGAAAGAGTGTTATGTATGTTTGTCACATTGAGTTACTTATAAAGTACTTATTATTACTTATAAAGTAATAGAAAACAAACAAACATACAAACACAACAAAATACAATACATTAGGCCCGTTTTGTGAATCTTAGCATGGCAACCTCATCTTGTCACACAGGCAAATACCTTGATCCCTCATTAAACCTCAATAAGCCACAGAGGAAAAATCATTTTCAGCTTTCTGCGAAGTGATTATCACAATCAAATGCTGTGAGAGAGAGAAAAGGACGACTACCACTTCTAAGGCCAACTTCGCTTAATGTTATACTGTAAGTCCCATTAATTCTTAACTGTGTGGCCCTGCATGACTGAAAACAACAACTTCCCCACATAATAATATTTCTTTTGTATTAGAAGCAGACAGGATGAATTTCCATTTATTTTCTCCTTCTGAGGACTTGCTTTTCAAATACATTTTCTGCCTCCATGTCCAGATTCAATACTGTCAAATTTTAGTGTAGCTCTAAACATACCATCAGTCAGTCTCACATACAGACATCCAAAATGTACACATCCAGGAACACATTATATAAGGGTTAGGCTATTGGGGGCAGGAAAGCCGAACATCTACGAAAAGATTTTATTCCGGATGCTAGACAGGGGATTAGCACTGGGGCCAGCTGTCTTATTCTCTGCTTGTGTGTACAAAATGCTACAAGCACCAGCCTGAAATCATATCTGGCAGAGGAGAGCTATACCACCAAACCTTTTGTTCCAACTGCTGAAGGCTCAGAAATATATTTACTAATGATTGAAATCACTTTGAAGGTCTGTGTGTCTGAGCCAGGGCTGCAGTTTTCATTAATGGAAGGCAAGAAGGACAGAGAATCACAGGGAACAAATGATAGCAAAGGTTTTTTTTCTGATCCCTAACTAACCTCTGTTTCCCAGGATCCTTTAGGAGAGTGATGGATACCTGGAAGCTTCACATAATATGTGGGGTTAGTATAATACACAAATGTAGGGCCATAATGTTTTCCTTTTTCTCTTAAACATGGTTAAATCTATTTTAGGCGCTACATTACAGTTTTGCGTGTTTACTACTTCAGGGAGCGATGGTTTTAAAATGCTAAAATGTGGTTCACAGCTTGTTATTTATTGCTAGTGTGTGTGTGTGTGTGTATGTATATGCACACACTTTCAAATCAGTGTTGACTCCTGGTGACTGCATGGATTAGGTCCTGCAGTTTTCCTGGCAAGATTTCAGAAATAGCTTTTCATTGCTTTCTTCCTAGAACTGGGAGAGACTGTCCCAAGATCACCCAACTAAGTGTCTAAAGTGAGACTAGAATTCACCATTTCCTGGTATCTAGCTCATGCTTTAACCATTATACCAGATCGGTTCTCATATTTACTCTTAATAGCGTTAGTACTTTTATTTGGTATGTCTTATATCTAAGTGCATAGTGCACAGTACCTAGGCCTATTTCCCCCCATAACAACCACCTTGTGAGTTAGATTCAACTGAATGAAAATGACTGGCTCCCAATCACCCACTGGATCCAGTGCCTTAATTTCTACATCACACCGACTCTAATATAAATGATTGCAGAATATAGAATATGCAATTGTGATGCTTTGAGGAGAATTACAAAAGATTTTGATGAAAGAAATGGCACTTTGTTATAAAATCGTTTTGTTTGTGCTTAAATTTTGATCACAGTCCATGAGAAAGATGTGAAAGGAGCTGCTGCATTGGATATATAAATGAAACTAGTTCATATTTTACCAAACAAAATGAGTGATTTGGATAATTTTCTTATACTGGATTTACAAAAGAAACCTGTTAAGTTGTAAAGAATTTTGTGAAGAGAAGAAGAAGAAAAAAGAAAAAGTCATAATAAATCAAGTTCCATGACTTTATTTTAGAGGATTAAGGATTAAGATTGTTAAAAGTAAAGGGGAAGAATATGAGATTGGTTTATTTGATCAAGCCTAAAAGAGATGTGTTGTTATCTCCAGTAGCCCTTAATGGACTTTTACTGATTAGAACTGAACATTGAGGCTTTACAGATTTGTTTAGATATATATATTCTTTCACTCTATCTTTTCTGAACTTTCTATTTTTTCGTTTTATTCTTTTATTCTTTTTTAGTTTGCATTAGTTTTCTTATCCTTTAAATTATAATTCTCATTAAAATTAGGATTTTAAAAGAGGGTTTTTTGCCTTGTTAAGGTGATGGTATGCCCATAGAAACAATTCTAAGCATCAAACTGGGATTCATGGAATTCTTTGGGGAATCTTGAACTCTTAAAGATCAGGCATAACAAGGATGTTTGTATGTAGTACATAGATTGTCAGGTGTAAATAACCAAACATTCACTGAGTTCAAAGCACTGAAGAGTTTATTATTGCTATCTGTACACAAGAATCCAATCAATTAATAGTCTCAGCTAAGTAGGCACTAGATAATGGTCAACAGAATATACTTTGTGCGAGCACAAAGATTCCAAACTGATGACACATTTATCTCCACCTCCCAGTTCAGATTGCTTATCTCCTTCATAGATTATTCTACTGAAATAACAGAACCAGGAAGGACCTGAGACTTATTGCCTGACAAACGATTGCAAGAATGTTCCTTTGATTCTCTGGATATTCTGAAGAAGGCATCAACCTACTGAGTTGGCCATCCTTTCTATTACTCAGAGCATTGTGTGCTCTAGACCAGTGATGGCCAACCTTTTTGCCATTGCGTGCCAAAAGTGGGGGGAACGTGGGGAGGGGTCACACGCATGTGTGCCCACATCCATAATTCTATGTGCCCCCCCCCATGCTCCCCCTGCTTTTGGCATGTGATGGCACGTGGGCCCGGTAGGCCCATTTTTCACTCTCCCCAGGCTCCAGAGCCTTTCTAGGAGCCTGGAAGGGCAAACGTCGCCTTCCCACCCCCACCCCCAAAAGCCCTCCAGAGGCTGGAAACAGTGTGTTTCCTGACTTCTGGTGGGCCCAGAAGGCCTGAAAATCAACTGGCTGGCGCACGCATGTGTGCTGGAGCTGAGCTCACTTGCCCACCAATATGGCTCCACGTGCCACCTGTGGCACCCGTGGCCATAGGTTCGCCATCACGGCTCTAGACCAAGTTGGCATCTCCCAGATGATTTGGACTATAGCCTTCATCGCCCTTTGAAAACCAGGTTGGTGAAAAATTGTGGGAAACAATCCAGCACATACAGAAGGCACAAAGTCAGAGAAGGCACAAATTCAGATAATAATTGAAAGGGGCTGGAACAATTTGGCTATCTTGGCTGTACAAACCTGGCATAAATCAGAACACTTTATTTATTTATTTATTTTTCAAAAAAATAAAATATACCCAAGTCCTCAGGAGGAGTCACTAGAGAGTGACACAATTCTGTAAAAAACAAAATGGAAATGTTTGATCGAAGGAGAGGTGATATTATGAAACAAAAGCCCACTATACGAAGATATTTTGCATTTATTATCTAAATCAGGTACGTCTAACCTGCAGCCCATGGTCACATGCGGCCCTGTACAGTGAGTAATGTGGCCCCACAAGATAATAGAACATGAAAAAATAAAGGAAGTTTGTTATTTTTATGTATTAACTATATTGTATATTTTATATGTAGCCCAAAACAATTACTCTTCACTCAGTATGGCCCAGGCAAGCCTGGACAACTATGATCTAAATACAAAATATAGAGCAGAAAATGGTAGCCATACTGCAGATAAAGATTTCTTTTCTAGTCACCCAAATTCTGGTGATTGGTCTTTAAAGACAACCCCACTAAGCAATAGTTGCCTTATTCAAGTCCAGTGTTACAATGTTGGAGTAGATTCTTCCAAAAGCATCTTCCCTTGTTTTTCTGAATGTCTACCTCCTCTTTACTGTGTCATGTTGCCCATTTACTGTCCATCCACTCTTTTCTTCCATTGCACTCCACCCATGTACACCCCTGGTTTCACACTTGTAGAGGATAGTGAACAAGGGGACGAATAAGAAGGTGAAGCAAAACTGGGATTTCCCGGTAGCCTGGAGACCTCATTGTCAATCGCTGGTGAAAGAAACAGTGTCCTTCAAGACTCATCAAGCATGAGCCGCATGGGTCTAGATCAGGGATATCAAACTCAGTTTCATTGAGGGACGCATCAGGGTGTGTTGGACCGTGGGGGCCAGGGTGGCCTGGTCAGGATGAGCGTGGCCAGCTCGACATCACTTGTGTTGGAGCACCTGTGGTGGCCCTAGCACTCTGCCAGCAAAAATGGGCTCCCAAGCTCCGTTTTTGGCAGCAATGGCTCCCTGCAGAGCTCCGTTTTTGTTGGCAGAGGCACCGCAGGCCGGTTCTTTGCTGTTTCCAGGGTGGCCCTGTGGGTCAGATCTAAGTACCCCATGGACCAGATCCGGCCCCCAGGCCTTGAGTTTGACTCCCCTGGTCTAGATAATATAAAGTCCTTGACTGGTAAGAAGTGCTGCCGATTCTTTCTCGGTCTTAACTTGCTTTCTCTTCAATCTAGCTCTCTGAGGAACATATTTAAGAAATAGCTAAGAGACAGCAATGAAATAAAACTTACCTGCAGAATGAAGTCATGCAATAAACCTTAAATCCAATTAACAAAAATACAATTGTTCTGTTTGTATGACACGCTAGGCCCAGAGAGCTAAACCATATGGCTTAGCATGTCTAGTTCACACAAAATGCTAACACATAACTGTGTGACCTACAATATTCCAAATGACAATCTATCCATCCCCATTTTAATTAAGAGTGCCATGTCAACGAGCCACAGACTGACTTGCTCTTTTGCTCCATTACATGTAAAACCGAGGAACAGTTTATTTTGCCATTTTTGTTATAAATGTGTTTGAGCCACCTCTGGTCAAATATGTTTTATGACACAGGTTGCTCCTGTCTTCCACAGCCCATCCCAGTAGAAATTTGTAGCTATGATTCTCATATCTCCCCATCCCAATCCCAGTCTTCTGCTCTTTTGCTGATATCTAACTTTAGCTTCTTCCAAGGAGCAAATGTTATTTCCCAGCATCTCCAATGAAGGTTGTGCTAGTTGAGGAATTCCGGGAACCAAAGTCCACACATCTGGAAATTTCCAATATAGAAAACATTGGCCCATAACTAACTACATAGCCTCACTCTGACAAGCTTGAATTATATAGTGACTCCTAGTAAGGGAAGATCATATATTTTTTCTTTAAGAAAGTTCAGCTGCTATGTTATCTAGTGTCTTCTGGACATCTTAGTGGAGCTGACTTTCAAAATTCCTTCCCAGTTTCTAGGGCTGAAGCTGTGAGGTGAGAACCAGGGATTATCAAATACACAGGTAAAAATGGATGATTTCTGCACATAGGTGTCATCTATCTTGTTTTTGGTAGAACAATTTATCTACCTCTATCATATCTGTTACTTTCTGCTGTTAAGTAGGTATCTGAATACAGGTTTTAGTGTTCAAATTTATAGCCATGCTTGGCATGAAAGCTGGCATACTCTTGAATATTGAGGAATTTACTATCATCCCTCCATCTCCCCCACCCCCAGTTTTAAGCAAAGGTGCAAAAAATTTCTTAGGATTGGCTGCCCATCATTTGTTTTGGAGGCTCCATACTGTCTTTGTTGCTATGGATCACATTAATGGCTGTTGCTGAGTCAGAGTACACACATCTTGTGCGGAAGCTCATAAGCTGTGGCACCACCCTATGCCCTGGTTTCCTTAAGTAGTAGACCACTGATCAGTCCTGAAGTTCAAAAGCCGTTTATAAAGAGATGATATCCATGTATGTGTGTATTCAGGACTTGGTACCATCCTGGGACAATCCAAATTCAGCCTGAAGAAAAACAGATTCTGCACCTGAATAAATTATGCAAAAGAAGCACATTTGCATATCTCTTCTATAATTTAATCTGTTTCTGCTACTAGGAATGGTGCTATACCGGCCTTATTCAATCTTTTCCTGGCATTCTACAGTTTTATCTCTTGTTTTCAAATTTAGCTTAGAAACTTGGCTTCGATTTCTTTCTTTTTTTTAACAGCAAAGGATATTCTAGATGCTGAGGGTGAGCCTGATTAATTTCATTGAACTGGGTACTCCAAATTCTTATGCATTCATAGAGATGTCTTACAAATCTTTATGTTGTCCCCAGGGAACCATATTTGCAGAAGGGATATTTTGTTGTCTGCATAACTATCCATTTTAGTCACACACAACAAGAGTTATGGGAAGAAGTATACGTCCTTGTGAGTTTAAATATACTTCTAGAAATGGGGCGGGGGGGGAGAGAGAGCTCTCTAGCCACTTATAACTCTGGTGAATATTTTATGTTCTACCATGACGGTGCATATTTCAAACTGGAATCCATGCCAATTACGTAAAGCAATTTTGCTGTGGCAGTCAGACTCCTCCCAATGTATCTCTATGGTGGGCTGGAATTTTTATTTTAGTTTTTCTTTGCTTGGCTTTGTTTATTTTTAAATAGCAATGATCTTCTCAGCTGCATCGACCGGAGCCTTGTTTGACCTCATAGAACTTTAGAAGGCCTTGCTTGAAAAGAAGTGGAGTGGGTGTGGGGATGTTTGGATGATAGCTGATGAGCCATTCCTAGAGGAATATACTATCCTACATTGGGTTTGCCTTCATAGGAATTGAGCCATTTGATTGTGGCTATCCAAAACCTCTTGTTTTTTCTTAAGACTTAGATTGTTGAGAATTTGATCTCAGTGGGCTTAGTATTCAAACATTTCTTTCACAGTATGATGAAGAAACTAATATGAATTTGACTAGCTTACTATATTAAAACCCATCCTCTGCTAGCAAAATTATTCTCTGGGCTGATACAAGGCTGAGCAAATTTAATAAAATAAGTGAAAATATAATATTCAGCCCAAAAAAAGATTTAGATATATTGGGAAGTCTATGGATGTATCATAGTGATGGCAGCAGAAATAGTAAGGCTGAGTGGTAGAAACCACTCAGCCTTATGGGGTGGGGTGGGGTGGGGTGGGGTGGGGTGCAGAAATGGATAAATGAAGGTTAAAAATAGAAATATTTTACTTCTCTTGTTCTTCTCATGGTTACTTCTTTCATCATCACATTCCGGTGACCAAACATATAATGTTTGGTAAATGCTAAAATACTAAAGATAGGAGCAAGGGGAGATATGAAATAATTTAAATGTGATTTGTAGAACTAGAAAAATGATTTCCTTGTGTATTTGAATCATACAAACACAGTGATTTATTACAAAATAAACTGAAGCATTCAGGTTTGTAGCCAAGAGATTCCATCTGGCGATAGAGCAAAGGAGTTATATATATATATTGAAATAACTTAGATAGAAAGTGGATTCTCTAAGCAGGGGCACACATGAAAAAAATAAAGTAAAAATGAAAAGAGAAAGAAAAGCAGTTTATGGTCTTGAGTGCATGTATGTAAAATTTCTAGAAAATATATATTGTGCTGTGTGGGAATGCTAGTTAATCATGATTGACCTCCAGTAGCTCAGCACTCAGATAAGTATGCAATTATATGTGGCTTGTATATTTTAATTCCACCTAAT
Source organism: Ptyas mucosa (assembly GCA_012654045.1). NCBI lineage: Eukaryota > Metazoa > Chordata > Lepidosauria > Squamata > Colubridae > Ptyas > Ptyas mucosa. Next base: position 3,592,989 of record WNWU01013574.1, read on the forward strand.
TAAATCAGAAGATCATATATAATTCCCACAATCCCCATTTGACTTGCACACAACACTCCAGTGAGGTAGAGAATTGACCTGAGTTTAACCTCCATCCTCCCCCCCTCTCCACGGACTATGTAGTTGGGAATGAGTACATTAACAGGAGACTATTTTTCAGACCTGAAGTGTTAGGATGAGACAAGTTTGGTGATTGTTGTGAGAATATACAAGAAATACAGCAACAACATTGAATAGGATGTCATTACTTTAAAGTCCGTGCCAGGTGCATGTGTATCTGTTTAAGTGCAGCCCCCCGAGCTAGAAAATGTGCATAAACTATAAGGGAGTAACTGAGGATACAAATATGTGTAAAGTGTAGGCATTGCCTATGGTAGTTATAACTTCTTGCAATCACCCCCCCCCCCTTCTCAATTCCAGTTTACTCTACAATTCACTGAAAACGTAGAGCATTTACATGTACTGTTCTGAATAGTTACAGTTTAGGATTTAGACCCCTTTATTTTTCTCTTGCCTAGATGGCAGTAAACTTTGTTATACCCATCCCCCCCCCCATTTGTTTGCGGTTTCAAAGAGAGAAAAGAAAGCAGGCAGGCAATGTCGAATTCTTACCTGTTTATCTGCCCCAAGGTCCTTCCAGCCAACTTCTTAAACTCTTCTTTTCGAAACTCCATGGCGTTTTGCTTTCTTGATTAGAAGAAAGAAGCGCGGGGACCTCTCTGCCCCGCTCCTTTCCCACTGTCGCCTTTGGAGACACGAACAGTTAAAGCCACAACATCAGGAAGGCTTCTTGGGGAGAGGCTGGGTTGCACAGCGATCTCAACCCGTTCCTCTCGCCCGATGACTTTCTTTTGCTCGTTTCGTGAGCTTCTTTCCCTCTTCTCTCGATTTTCGTTCTTTTCTTGCCTACTCTTTCCTTTCTAGCTCTTCTCTTCTTCCCCTTCTCTCTACCGGTCTCTCAGTTTTCTCTAGGACCCTCGAGATCTGTCAACTTGAGGAGCGGTGCGTGGGGATGCGACCATCAACGGCGCTGCCGCCTGGCGCCCTGCCCGATCCACCAACACGGCCTGAAGCGTCATGGGGGCAGCTCTGCCGTCGCGCACTAGTGCCCGCGCCCTACGTGGGACGCTGCAGAGGGTCCCACTCTCTCCCCGCGCTTCCGCAGGCACCTAACCACTAGGGGGGTTAGCCTCCGGCAAGGGATTTGCGAAAGCGGCGACTGGGGGCGCCAGGACTGACTCGGAGCTGCGGCGCGAACTTTCCCTGTCCCGAAAACCGGGACGCCGCCCAAGGTTGGGGTTTCAGCACCACGGAGAGCGACGTGAGAGTGCGCTACAGCGCCCAGTGTGAGATTAAGGGAATCGCGACCTGTGTGAGCTGAGAGTCGGGGGGGGGGGGGGGGGGGGGGGGGGGGGGGGGGGGGCAAGAAAAGAGGGGGGGGGGAGGGGGGGGGAAAAGAACCACCGGAAACGAG
>WNWU01013574.1:3594562-3647376 GCA_012654045.1 Ptyas mucosa
GGGCGGATAGAAGAGATTATAGGGGGGTGGATCATGGATGGAAAAATGAAAGGCAGCGAGTGGGGAAGGAGGGTTGTAAGTATAAAAACTGAGGTTCTGAAAGTGGGGCAAGAGATTCTGGGTACGAAAAGGATACCAAAAGAAGAAGAAGAAAAAACAGAACGGGAAACAAAAAGTGAAAGGTGCTGGAAAGAAGAAAAACTAATATAACGAATAAAAGTGACAACTTTATTTAGATTGAGGTCTGGATTGAGGTCTTCTGAAAAGATGAAGATGAAAAGAGAAGGGGAGGGGGGAAGGGAAGAGGAGAAGAGAAGAGAAGAGAAGAGAAGAGAAGAGAAGAGAAGAGAAGAGAAGAGAAGAGAAGCTGGGGCAGGATGCAAGACTTCCTTGCAAGTCGCAGCCACGTCCCAAGAGAAGGCCCAGTAAGCAGCTCAGATTCATTAATCTTTCAAAAGAACTGAACTAAGCTGAGACAAGAAGAAGGTGGGATTGGGTGGAATGCAGTCACGGCAGTCAGGGGCAAGGCAGGAGTAAAGGAAGGAGAAAAGGAGGTAAAAATTGTGGAGGGGGGGTGGGAGGCAAAAATTTCCCTCTTGCAGCCTCTGGAGATTGGGAGCAGATAAATGAAAGAAGGTTCTCTCTCCCAGATCCAAATATAAGCAAAACCCTCAAGAAAGCAGTAAAATGGGGCCTCATTCCCATGAGGCATCAGCACCCATTCGTGATCAGGGCCAGAGTATGGAATAACGTGCAGGAAGCTTCACTCACTTGGGATGATGCTCTTCTTGTCCTTTTGATAGGCTGTTACATCACATTAGCCATGAGAAAAAAAAATGGTCCAAAGCAGTCTAGAGCAGTGTTTTTCAATTTTGACAACTTTAAAAAGTCTAGACTTTAACCAACAGAATTCCCCAGCATGCTTCAACTCTGTTGGCTGGGGAATTCTGGGAGTTGAAGTTCAGACACCTTAAAGTTGCCATGGTTGAGAAGTACGGATGTAGAGTCAAATAGATGCAGATAATCCATCCTGATACCGAAATCCTATGCCTCCAATTCAGAAGGAAGATCCATTTTCCCCCAATTCTGCATTCTTACATTCTATGAAAACATGCTTTTGATTGGTGCACACTTTTCTATATGGCTGTCTGTATTTCCCAAAGGCAGCCACCCCAACATAGTATCCTCCAATTGTGTTGAACACCCATCATTCAGATATACTGTAGCTTCAGAGTGGTGAGAGTTACAGTACAAAACATCTGGAGAATTTGGAAAAGGCTGCTGTGGCTCATCTTCTACAAGATGTTATGTTAATTTTGTTGTTTATTATTTATTTATTTATTATTTCAATTTCTATACCGCCCTTCTCCCTGAGGACTCAGGGCGGTGTACAGCCAGAAATAAAAACATAAAATATAAATATTAAGACAATTAAAATGTATATAAATTTGGCTACAAAATTTAAAACTCACAAACCAATTAAAATATTTAAAATATTTAAAATTTCTTCTTAAGCCAGCCCGGCTTGTTGGAAAAAATGTGTTTTTAGGGCACGGCGGAAGGCACTGAGGTCATGAATTCTCCTAATCTCCGGGGGCAACTGGTTCCAGAGAGTGGGTGCCCCCACAGAGAAGGCTCTCCCCCTGGGGGTCACCAGCCTACATTGTTTGGCTGATGGCACCCTGAGGAGGCCCTCTCTGTGGGAGCGCACGGGTCGATGGGAGGTCATCGGTGACAGCAGGCGGTCTCGGAGATAACTAGGCCCTATGCCATGGAGCGCTTTAAAGGTGATCACCAACACTTTGAAGCGCACCCGGAAGACCACTGGAAACCAGTGCAGCTCGCGCAGGAGCGGTGTTATGTGGGAGCGCCATGCTGCTCCCGTCACTACCCGAGCGGCCGCATTCTGGACCAGTTCAAGTCTCTGGGTGCTCTTCAAGGGGAGCCCCATGTAGAGAGCGTTACAGTAGTCTAGGCGAGAGGTGACAAGGGCGTGAGTGACTGTGCACAGGGAATCCCGATCAAGATCAAGATTGTTGTGGCATCTGTAGAATTATCTCATTTATACCGATATTCGGTTAGTTTAAATATATTTATTCCACATAAACTTGGGGGGGGGGAGAAGAATTGCAATTATAAGCATTTTAATTTGTTAGTCGGTATCGACTTATATTTAGTAAATGTTCAAACAATTCCAGAAATGGGAAATCAGTCACTACTACAACTTTGCTTGATGAATTGATTCAGTTCCACAAAAATCTTGTTAATAAAATAAAAATATCAAATGAAAAATGGCTGTTTTTGAATGTAGTGGCATTCTTCCCAAAATATATAATATTATTAAAGAGCATTGATTTGGCTTTCTGCATTATACAGAGAACAAAAAAGAAGCAAGTTTTTTTTTAATCCGCCTGGCTAGATATATACAATTTATGTAAATGAATGCAGACATGCAAACTTTTACCAGAAAGATAAACAGCAATAGTCACATTGGTAAGTTTTCTGCTTTTATGTTTCCTAGTTACAACCTTTCAGAATTAATGTGGGTTATTTTTTCTACATATTTTATTTGTTAAAGGCAAACAGTCTGTAAGTTGCTCTGAGACCCTTCCAAGCTGAAGAATAGGGGAATAAGATGAATGGATGATAATATTTTATTAATTATTTACATAATTAATAATGCTTTGATGACCATTTTTAGAGCATGTCCTCTTTTCATTGACTCTCTCATCCTTAACAGTCAGCTGAGGAACCTTAAAGTCATCAGTAGTTTGTAAGATCCCAATCAGAACTTCCACTTTCCTTAACTTTCTTCATATCCTGGAAGGGATACTGACTCCATTACAAAGGTGGCATGGACTTTTCAAAATGAATAGAAATGTCTTCTGAAAATTTATTCAGTTCCCCTTAAAGCCATCCAAATCAGGATATATCACTATGGCAAGTAAGGGATGAATTCCACAGGCTAATTATACGTTATATAAATACTATGCTTTCTTTTGTCTCCTTTTAATCCTCCAATCAACTGTAGCCCTAGTGTTTTAAAGCAGTCTTTCTCAACCTTAGCAATATTAAAATGTGTGGAGTTGAACTCCCAGAATTCTCCAGCTAGTATGGGTTGAGGTCCACACATCATGATGTTGCTAAGGTTGGGAAACACTGTAAGGATGAACAAGCTATTCTTTCCATCCACTTTTTCCATAATGTTATACACCGTGATCATGTCCTTCCTCACTTTTTGTTTTGGCTAAACCGGAAGATCCAAACTGTAAATGTTTTAGTTTTTTTTTCCTCCAAGGGAAAGGAACTAATATGCTTGGGAGACCACAAATTATCTGTTAGTAATTGGATTGCATGGATTTCAGCATAAGTGAATGAGATCCAATAGATTGGGAAGTCACAAAAACATCCTGGAAATAAAATAGCAATCTACCTCACTATTGCTGCCAAGAAAATTATATGGAAAAATTATCAAAAGTTGAAGTCAACTTTAGCTTATCTTTATCTTTTAATATAGACTCATCCATGTAGGTCATAATATTATTTGCTTGCTTGATTTGGTATTTGGTATAAACTCAGAAATATTAGTTTTAAATCACAGTTTATGGTAGTGGGTTTTTTTTTTCTTGTTGTTAGTTGCGAACTCATGTCCGACCCATCGCGACCCTATGGAAAACATTCCTCCAGGCCTTCCTGTCCTCTACCATCCTCTGGAGTCCATTTAAGCTCATGTCGACTGCTTCAGTGACTCCATCCAGCCACCTCATTCTCTGTCATTCCCTTCTTTTGCCTTCAATCTTTGCCAGCATTAGGCTTTTCTCCAGTGAGTCCTTCCTTCTCATTAGGTGGCCAAAGTATTTGAGTTTCATCTTCAGGATGTGGCCTTCTAAAGAGCAGTCAGGGTTGATCTCCTCTAGGACTGACCAGTTTGATCACCTTGCAGTCCAAGGGACTCGCAGGAGTCTTCTCCAGCATCATAGTTCAAAGGTCTCAATTCTTTGGCGCTCAGACTTCCTTATGGTCCAACTTTCACAGCCATACATTGCAACTGGGAAAATCATAGCCCTGATATACACACTTTTGTTGGCAGGGTGATGTCTCTGCTTTTTAGTATGCTGTCTAAATTTGCCATAGCTTTCCTCCCTAGGAGCAAGCATCTTTTAATTTCTTGGCTGCAGTCCCCATCTGCGGTGATCTTGGAGCCCAGGAAAATAAAATCTGTCACTACCTCCATTTCTTCCCCATCTATTTGCCAGGAATTGAGAGGGCCGGATGCCATAATCTTAGTTTTCTTAATGTTGAGTTTCAAGCCAACTTTTGCACTCTTCTTCTTCACCAGCATCAAGAGGCTCTTTAGTTCCTCTTTGCTTTCTGCCATTAGAGTGGTATCATCTGCATATCTGAGGTTGTTGATATTTTTCCTGGCAATCTTAATTCCAACTTTTGACTCATCTAGCCCCGCCTTTGTCATGATGTGTTCTGCATATAAATTAAATAGGCAGAGCATCAGTATACAGCCTTGCCGGATTCCTTTTCCAATTTTGAACCAATCAGAGGTTCCATATCCAGTTCTCACTGTTGCTTCTTGACCCACCTATAGGTTTCTCAAGAGACAAATAAGATGGTCTGGTACTCTCATCTCTTTAAGAACTTGCCACAATTTGTTGTGACCCACACAATCAAAGGCTTTAGCATAGTCAATGAAACAGAAGTAGATGTTTTTCTGGAATTCCCTAACTTTCTCCATGATCCAGCGTATTTGATCTCTAGTTTTCTGCCTCTTCAAAATCCTGCCTGTACTTCTGGTAGTTCTCGATCCACATACTGCTGGAGCCTAGCCTGTAGGATTTTAAGCATAACTTTACTAGCAAGTGAAATGAGTGCAATGGTGCGATAGTTTGAACATTTTTTGGCATTGCCTTTCTTTGGAATTGGAATGTAAACTGACCTTTTCCAATCCTGTGGCCACTGTTGAGTTTTCCAAATTTGCTGGCAAATTGAGTGTAGCATTTTTACTGCATCGCCTTTTAATATTTTGAATAGCTCAGCTGGAATACTGTCACCTCCACTAGCTTGTTGCTCAGATTTCCTAAGGCCCATTTGACTTCACATTCTGGGACCGTGATGGCGAACCTATGGCACCCGTGCCAGAGGTGGCACACAGAGCCTTCTCTACAGGCACGCGCACCGTCACCCCAGGTCAGATATTCGTGATGTTTCTTTTGTGAGCTTGTTTCCCTGGAAACAACAAAACAGAAGCTCACAAAAGAAAAAGATCTTACCTCTTGCTGCACTGCCGGTATTGGGATGCCCCACCTCCCACCAGCCAGCTGGTCTTCGGGTCTCTCCTGCTTATGTCCACACATGCACACATTCATGAATGTCTGTGCATGCGCATATTTACACATGAACATGTGCCTTTCAGTTTGGACATGTGCACGTGTGCAATTTGGGCACTAAAAGGTTCGCCATCACTGTTCTAGGATGTCTGGCTCGAGGTCAGTGACCACCCCATCATGATTATCAAGGAAGCTAAGCTCGTTCTTGTATAGTTCTTCCGTGTAATTTTGCCACCTCTTCTTAAACTCTTCTGCCTGTGTTAGGTCCCTGCCATTTTGGTCCTTTGTCATGCCTATCTTTGCATGAAACGTTCCCTTCATATCTCCAATTTTCTTGAAGAGATCTCTGGTCTTCCCTATTCTATTGTTTTCTTCTATTTCTTTGCACTGTTCATTTAAGAAGGCATTCTTATCTCTTCTAGCTATTCTCTGGAATTCTGCATTCAAGTGGGTATATCTTTCTCTTTCTCCCTTGCCTTTTGCTTCCCTTCTTTCCTCAGCTATTTGCAAAGCTTCCTTAGGCAGACATTTTGCTTTCTTGCATTTCTTTTTCTTTGGGATGGTTTTAGTTGCTACCTCTTGTACAATGTTGCAAACCTCCGTCCATAATTCTTCAGGCACTCTGTCTATCAGATCTAATTCCTTAAATCTATTTGTCATCTCTACTGTATATTCATCAGGGATATGATTTAGTTCATACCTGAGTGGCCTAGTGCTTTTCCCTACTTTCTTCAATTTAAGCCTAAATTTTGCAATGAGAAGCTCATGATCTGAGCCACAATCAGCTCCTGGTCTTGTTTTTACTGACTGTATAGAGCTTCTCCATCTTTGGCTGCAGAGCACATAGTCAAACTGATTTCTATGTTAACCGTCTGGTGATGTCCATGTGTAGAGTCATCTCTTAGGTTGTTGGAAAAGAGTGTTTGCTACGACCATCATATTCTCTTGACAAAATTCTATCAGTCTGTGCCTTGCTTCATTTTGTACTCCAAGGCCAAACTTGCCTGTTATTCCAGTTATCATTTGGCTTCCTATTTTAGCATTCCAATCCCCCATGATGATAAGGACATCATTTTTTGGTGTTAATTCTATAAGGTGCCGTAGGGCTTCATAGAACTGGTCAGTTTCATCCTCTTCAGCACCAGTGGTTGAGGCATAGCCTTGGATTATGATATTGAATGGTTTGCCTTGGATTCAAACTGAGATCATTCTGTCATTTTGGGGATTGTATCCCAGTATTGCTTTTCCTACTCTTTTATTGACTATGAAGGCTACTCCATTCCTTCTGAGGGATTCTTGCCTGCAGTAGTATACCTGATGGTCATCTGAATTAAATTCACCCATTGCTGTCCACTTTAGTTCACTGATTCCTAAGATATCGATGTTCAGTCTTGTCATCTCTTGTTTGACCATGTCCAGATTGCCTTGATTCATGGATCTTCTGTTTCAGGTTCCTATGGAGAAAAAATGTTTATAGCATCGGATTTTCCTTTCACCACCAGATGCATCCACAGCTGAGCGTCCTTTCGGCTTTGGCCCAGTCGCTTCACTCTTTCTGGCGCTACTCGTACTAGCCCTCTGCTCTTCCCCAGTAGCATATTGGACACCTTCTGACCTGAGGGGCTCATCTTCCGGCGTCATATCTTTTTGCCTTTTGGTACTGTCCATGGGGTTTTCATGGCAAGATACTGGAGTGGATTGCCATTTCTTTCTCAGTGGATTACGTTTTGTCAGAACTCTCTGCTATGACCTGTCCATCTTGGGTGGCCCTGCACAGCATAGCTCATAGCTTCATTGAGCTACGCAAGCCCCTTCGCCACAACAAGACAGTAATTCTTGGGGGGGGGGGGGCGGAGTAGCCAGAGCTTTAATAAATTGTGATTTATTAAATAAAAACTGTGTTAAACAAAGGGTTTTTTAAAGAGTTGAGTGACCGTAACAAATCTAATTAATAGATAATGACTTAACTGGCAACCTGAATTTGTAAGCCTAAAATAGGTGTCTTCAGGGATTGATGGAGTATAGTCCAGATTCCCAGGAAGGAGGGAATCCCATTTTCCAAAGGATCAAAAGACATCAAAGTTTAGATAGTTTGTTTGGGAGGAAAAGGGTCAAGACAGCTCCTCCCTCCAAATTTTCAGAGTGCATTTTTGGTGATGCAAGTAGTTTGCTTTAGTTTGACAAGACTTCTGTCCTATTGGTGAGGAACAAATAAAGGAAACTGATTAGCAGTAATTGTGTGCTTTCTTGGTTTTTGAAGCCTGACAAAGGCAGTGTGTATAAATGTGTGTGTGTACATACATTTCAATCAATCAATCAATCAATCAATCAATCATCTATTGGCATCTGTAGGATCCAGTCCTTTCACTCAAATCAAAATGGATGGATGGATGGATGATGGATGGGTATCTGCCACAGGAATGGGTGTAGAGTAATTGATAAAAGCAGCATTGCACCAATACAGTAGAAGTTCCGTCCATTTTGTAGATCCAAATCAAAAGGAGATATTGTTCTAAGGTTTCAAAGCTCCTCTCCTTTCTTGTATGGAGTGTCATGACCCATGTACAAAATGTGAAGGGCTTCTATTGCACGGGTACAATGCTGCTTTTATCAATTGCCCCATAGCCATTCCTGTGGCAGATGTCCTTCCGTCCGTCCGTCCGTCCGTCCGTCCATCCATCCATCCATCCTTTCCTTACCCAATAGATGCAGCAAACATCCCCATATGCCAGAGACTGTTTTAAAAATCAGCTGATAGCTTCACTTCTGAGCCTAGCAAAATCTGATCCCGTGGAACCTGAGACTCCAACAAAGCACTAAGCATAATTCAGCTCCATGCGCTGGAGCCGAAAGCCTCATTTTAGTTGTGAAATAGGAGGCAAAGAGGCAGGCCAAGGCAGCAGGAATGTGTCAGAGTTTGTGCTAGGTTGGCTCATTTCTTTCTCTTTCCAGACTCAGGGGACAGACCAGCTGTCAGCTGAGTCACAGGCGGTCAGGGAGTTGGCAGTGGTGAAGGTGAAATGTGACTTTGGAAGGGAAGAGAGACCAAACAGGATGCAGATGGTGCTAGGTAGGAGCAAAGCAAAGGCCGAGGGACAAAGCAGCCTTGGGAACAAGTGAAGAGGGAAAAATTTTTTGCTTAACCCAGGTGAGACTTATTCTGTTTATTCTGTTACTCAGAGACGATTCTCTCCATCTTGGGTCTTCTAGTTGTGTTAGACTACATTTTCCATTATCCCCAGAAGGGTGATTCTCCAATCATGGTCTATTTCTTTTTAAACCTCAATTTTGTGGGGCATATGAAATGGAAAAAAGAATTACTTTTTAAATCATGCCTTTGCTCCTTGTTATGCCGTTATGCTGTGTAGAATCTGCACTTTGATATCACAATTTTTGATAATTTGTGATAGACAGGTAGTCCTTAATTTACAATAGTTCATTTAGCGACTGTTCAAAGTTACAACAGCACTGAAAAAAGTGACTTATGACCATTTTTCACACAGCCATTGCAGCAGCCCCATGGTCACATGATCAAAATTCAGACACTTGGGAACTGACTCATATTTATGACAGTTGCAATGTCCTAGGGTCATGTGATCTCCTTTAGTGACCTTCTGACAAGCAAAGTCTTGGTAGTACAGAGCCTTGGTAGTACAGTGGTCTAAAGCACCCTGTTATTAACACAGCTGCCTGCAATTATTGCAGGTTCGAATCTCACCAGGCTCAAGGTTGACTCAGCCTTCCATCCTTTCTAAGGTAGGTAAAATGAGGACCCAGATTGTGGGGGCAATAAGCTGACTTTGTATAAATATACAAAAGTATGAAGGCTATTGCTTAACACATTGTAAGCCGCCCTGAGTCTCCGGAGAAGGGTGGCATATAAATGAAATTAAAAAAAATAAATAAATAAAAAAAGTCAAGGGAATATTTATTTCTTGCCTGAGCCTCAAAAGAAAAGACTAATTTTATTTATGTTGGAGGTGACTTTTGCATGAATTCATTTTTAATTACAAGGGGTCACGATACCCCAAATTTGAGAACCCTTACACTGAATCATAGAGAGCGCAGAGGCACTAAGCCAAAATGAAATGAACCATGCTGCTAACTGTGAAATGTGAATGAACCCTGGGAATCTGCCAAATCCCCAGCATATTTATTCCTCAAGCTCTGCATGACTGGCTCTATCTACCAACAGCTTGTTACTCAAACATGTTGCCTATTGGCTACTACTTGAGCCTTTTCAGTGGTCGTCCCTGGGACTGTTGACACGCAGGGCTTCCATTCTACCATATTGTGACCCCTTAATAGGAGCTGGATTGGAGATTTTGGTTTCTGGGCTTCTCCAAAAAGCAATGGTGCTTGAATGGACTCCCATTGCAGTCTTGTATCCTAGGCTGCTTTTCAATTTCAGTAATTCTATGGAGTTCAACTCCCAGAATTCCTCAGTCAACATGACTGGTTGAGGAGTTCTGGGAGTTAAAGTCCACATAACTTAAAGTTGCTGAAGTAAAGAAACAGTACAGGTAGGCCTTCATTCACAACCACAGTTGGGACCAGAATTTCCATTGCTAAGCAAGGCAGTTATTAAGTGAGTTGTGTCTGATTTTATTGCCTTTTTTTGCCATAATAGTTAAGTGAATCATTGCAGTTGTTACATGAACCACACAACTGTTAAGTGAATCTGGCTTTCCTCATTGACTTTGCTTGTTGGAAGCCAGTTGGGAAGGTTACAAATGGCAGTCACATGACCCTGGGATGTTGCAATTGTCATAACAGCAAGGACTAGTCGTAAGTCACTTTTTTCACAGCCTTGTAACTTTGAACAGTTGCTAAACAATGGTTTTAAGTGAAGGAATGATCTGTATCCTAGAAATTAATTACAGGTAGTCCTTGACTTACAACCATTTGTTTAGTGACCATTTGACATACAATGGCACTGAAAAAAAAGTGACTTATGACAATTTTTTACACTGGCATTGAAAAAAGATCACATGATCACATTGTGGTCACATGATCAAAATTTGAACAGTTGGCAACTGGCTTACAACAGTTCATTTAGTGACTGTTCAAAATTACAAAGGCACTGAAAAAAAGTGACTTACACAACCATTTTTCACAGTTACAACCTTTGAAGCATCCCCATGCTCATGTGATCAAACTTCAGATGCTGGTTCATACTTATGACTGTTGCTGAGTATGTGATCACCTTTTGCAACCTTCTGACAAGCAAAGTCAATGGGGAAGCTAGATTCACTTAATAACCAGGTTACTAACTTATCAACTGCAGTGATTCACTTAACAACTGAGGCAAGAAAGGTTGTAAAATGGGGCAGAAGTCACTTAACAAATGTCTCACTTAACAATAGAAATTTTGGTCTCAATTGTGATCATAAATTTAGGATTACTTGTATAGCTTACTTGATTCTCCTTGAGTCAACTAAGAATCCCCCTTGCATCATGCTGCCCCTACCTGTGCTTAAGCGTCTAAGAAGACTGAATAGCTTTGTGGGCCGATAAATGTTTAAAGAGACACCAAACTGAGTCCCACAGCTAGCATCATCCTCATTGCACCCTCCTTCCAGCTCCCTCCTGTTTCAGAAATCAGCAGAAATGATAGAATGAGTGTGGAAGCGGTGCAAACGACGAGATGGTTTCTTAGTGAGGAAATGCCATTAGCTACACAAAGCAACAATGTACTTGAACTAATTTGACAGCACCCTGCAGCCTTGGGTGATCAGGGTGATCAGGGTGTGAGCTGAGAATATTTACAGACTTTCTTACCTGCCCCTCAACAGAATCGTTGCAAACACAAATCATCTTCCCAGATATGATTCCCTATGAGACTTGCTATAATTTCATAGAGATTCTCAGTCATCCAGGTCATGGCTGTCCCAAAGGTGCTTTTTCAAAAGACAACTGGACTTTGTTTTTTCTGCACTTTTGGGACCAGCTATGTGTCATGTTTCAAATGTGCACATCTTTGCAAGGGTTTTATTTAAATCTTGAAGTATACTTTGCTTGGAGATTCAGCCCCCCCTTTTTAGGGCATAATATAGGGCACGGGTGTCAAACTTGCTGCATGTTGCTGTCACGTGACATTTCATGATGTTTTTCCCATTCGTGGAACTGGGGTGGGCATGGCCTATACATGATGCATCTGGCCTGCGGGCTGTCAGTTTGACACCCCTGATATAGGGGCTCTATTCTTTCAGCTGATAGCAATAAGTAGAACAGATTACAATACAGGCAATCCAATCCTTGACATATGACCTTAACTAAGCTTGGAATTAAGGTCATAACGTGGTAGTTGTTCACGGGGTTACCATGTGACCCCATCCATTTTTTTGTGGTTGTCATTAAGTGAACATCATGATCATTAAACAAGTACCATAGTTGTTAAATGAATTCATTACATCCAATTTGCTGGAAATCAGAAATAAATGCAGAAAACCAGCAAAAAACACTAAAAACTGTGGTCATGTCACTGAGGAATGCTGCATAAACACAAGCCAGTTGCCAAGCATCCAAAATCTCTTGACAACGGGAGTGTGGATGGGTAAGGGTTGTATAGCCTTTGGAACTTCAAAATCAGGTAATAAGTGCAGAATTTTAGTTGCTAGGGGACCAGCCATTAAGCAAGGACTACCTGTAGAGAACTGAAATTATTAGAAATTTATAGAATAAGAGTGGCATTGGCTCCTCTCTCAATTAAAGCCCACAATGGTAAGGACCAGAGCGTGAGCAATTGCATTCTTGTATAATGGCAGAGACTGAGGGTGGAGTCAAAAGAGGAATCAGCCTAGAGCAGTGATGGCCAACCTTTTTGCCATCGCATGCCAAAAGCAGGGAGAGTGCGGGGGGATCACACGCACGTATGCCCACATCCATAATTCTATGTGCCCCCCCACATGCTCCCCCTGCTTTTGGCACGCGATGGCACGTGGACCTGGTAGGCCCATTTTTTGCACTCCCCAGGCTCCAGAGCCTTTCTAGGAACCTGGGAAGGGCAAACATGACCTTCCCATTCCCACCTCCAGAGGCCCTCTGGAGGCTGGAAACAGCATATTTCCTGACTTCTGGTGGGTCCAGAAGGCCTGAAAATCAACTGGTTGGCGCATGCATGTGTGCCGGAGCTGAGCTCACATGCCCACCAATATGGCTCCACGTGCCACCTGTGGCACCCGTGCCATAGGTTCGCCATCACGGGCCTAGAGTCATTATGTAGCCACCAATGGACTAAGTCCAACCTCTCTTGCAGTAACCCTGATCTAGTGCTAATAGATTGCTAACCATTAGTTGACTAGCTTTTGTGCATAGACATGAGGCAATAAATAAATTTAATTAAGGCTTGAGGGGTCCTTGGTGCTCTCTGAGCTTGGTTGTTTTCTTGCAGACATTTTATTACCCAAACTAGGTAACATCATCAGTGCTAATTGGAACCTAACACATGGCCTTGGTCTTTCACGCCTGACAATTCTCCTTTCTCACTATTACACTTAGGCGGCCTTTCCAACCTTGCATTTTTCAGCAAGTGGTGCTGTGAGCTGGCATGAAGGAAAGAACATCAGAGCCAAAAGAAAAACATTCTATCTGTGAACTGTAGTAGTGGAAGCTCAGCTCAATCTGGAGACCCAGGTTGGGGAATGCTGTGCACAGGAGTCAAGGAACAGATGCTCTTTCACTTCTTGAGAGAGAAAAATGATCTGAACTGACCAACCCCATTTTCTGAACCAGAGAATCTCTAAGCCAGCCATTTGCTCCTTCTCAAAATCCCAGACACCTCTCCAAGTAATTAGCAAGTAACTCAGCAGGGTAAAGAAAATGCCCCACAACGTGAGATGCAGCATATGCATTAATAAGATGTAAATGTATTCAGAGTGAAAATAGTGTTGGCAGAGGATAGCAAGGGGGAGAAGGCAGATCCCTTGTCATTTTTGCAATGCTAGATCAAGATCATTCCTCCTCTCCCTCCTTCCACCTTGTTTGCTTTGATGAAAGAATCAGGGTGGGGAGAACAACGCTATGACAGACATCTATCCATATTTGCAGCTTGCCCAAGGATCATTATTAGGATGTATTTTCATACAATGCACTGACCCTACACTGGTTCAACTGGGTAAGTATACTCAACGTGATAAACCTTCTCCAACTTGAGTGTCTTCCAGATAGTAGGAATACTCAGAATTCTTGGCCTTATAACATCTGGAGAAAGCTACAGTAAACTATAAACCATTATTTACTAGATACAGGGGTTACACTCACCCAATTTCCTGATGTTTTGCAATGGTTAGTTAATGCTTCAAACTGCTTAGACCTGTGTTTCTCAACCTTGGCAACTTTAAGATAAAGCCTTTGTAAAACCACACCTAGAGTACTGCATCCAGTTTTGGTCACCACACTATAAAAAAGATGTTCAGACTCTAGAAAAAGTGCAGAGAAGAGCAACCAAGATGGTTTAGGGACTGGAGCCTAAAACATGATGAATGATTGCAGGAACTGGGCATGGCTAATCTAGTGAAGAGAAGGACCAGGGGAGACATGATAGCAGTGATCCAATATCTGAGGGGCTGCCACAGAGAGGAAGGGGTCAAGTTATTTTCCAAATCTATTTTCCAAGGAATAATGGATGGAAACTGAACAAAGAGAGATTCAACCTGGAAATAAAAAAAATTCTGACAGTGAGAACAATCAACCAATGGTACGGCTTATCTTCAGAAATTGTGGGCACTTCATCACTGGAAGCTTTCAAGAAGACACTAGATTGCCATCTGTCAGAAATGGTGTAGGGTCTGCTTGGACGGGGGGTTGGTCTAGATGACCTACAAGGTCCCTTCCAACTCTGTTAATCTGTCTGTCTTAAAAAAAGATGTGTGGACTTCAACTCCCAGAATTTCCTAGCCAGCATGGGAATTGAAGTCCACACATCTTAACATTGCGAAGTTGAGAAACGCTGCCTTAGACAATGATTAAACAAAACTGAGCCTTACTGGAATATTGGAAGATTCTTCTATTAGTTCCAATTATTTATCAATTTAGTCCAGTATTGCTCTGACAAGCTCAGATTTGCATCCAGTCTAGTTTTAGCAAAACCCTTCAAAGCAGAAATATATTCTTTCCCAATTTCTGTCCATGCCAATAATTAAACATGGGCCTTTTTTCTAGGAAGATCTATTGTACAAGACATCTATACTCTTGGGTCTAATCTGTAGATGTATATTCACTTGATTCCATTGTATTTATTACATTGGTGTTAGGAGAAAATATAGACATTGTCTTACTACAGGGACTGTCACATTTGTGTCAGTCATCAAATGACAAATTATCATCCGGAGAAGAATTGTCTCCTGCCTAAACACATTTATATCTTGGAATTCCTTGTGAAGGCCAGAGGAAAGGGGTACTTATGATCTATCTATCAGCCTAACCCAGGGCAGGCATTTGGAAAATTTCTGAATATTTTGGACTTTTATCTTCCATCAGCTCTATCACAGATAATAGTTTATAGGAGATATTGTCCAAAATATCTGAAAGGTAATGCTAGGTTGCTTTTCTATCCCATTCTGTGAATAAGAATTAGGATTAGCCTTAATTCTCCAGTCCTCTGCATTCCTAATACCTCTTTTATCTCCATTCAACTGGAGCCAAGTCTGCTTGAAATGTTCCTGAACCATATTAGTATTTTGAAAACCCTAATCTAGGCTTTCCACATAGATGTTGCTATGCAGGGATTCCACATTGAAATATTTACACTTAAATATAATATCCCCACAGAGGTGAGGCAGGCCCCCAGTCTTCTGGTTTGTGGAAGAGCTTGAAGACCTGGCTCTGCCAACTCACTTGGAGCATTCAGAGGAGCACCCTTAGGGTTGGTTAGTGCCTTGGAGACTGTCTCCTTGCCATTTTAATTTTAATTATTCTCTTGTTTTAACTACCTTCTTTTACTGAAATATATATTTTATATGACTTTGTATTTTTAATTGTACACTGCTGAGTCACTAAGTGAGATAGCAATAGCACTTGCACTTGTATACCACTTCATAGTTCTTTATAGCATTCTCTGAGCAGTTTAGAAATGACAGCATATTGTCCCCAACAGTCTGGGTCCTCATTTTACTGACTTTGGAAGGTTGGAAGGCTGAGTCAATCTCAAGCCCCGTCAGGATTGAACTCCAGGCTATGGGCAGTTAACCTGCAATACTGCATTCAAATCATTGCACCACCAAATGGGCAATCTCTAAATTCAGTTAATAAAATAAGAGAGCCATTGCAATGAAAAAACCTCTTTTCAGAGTTAAATCAGCTGGGCCTGCTCTTCTTGCTAGTAAAAAAAAAGTGGCTAAGGTCCCCATCTGACTCCCAGCCAAAACCATTGAGAGGAAAAGCAACCTGTAGTAAAATTTAAATCTGTCCCGTTGCTCTCCAGCTCCCATGAGCAATAGGGGATGGAAGAGAAAACAGGCTGTTTTAAGGAAAATGAGACAGACGGTGTGAAGGGGAGCAGGCGGGGGTGGTGGTGATGGACATGTGCTGATGGAACAAGCTGTACGGAGAGTGGGGAAGAACATGGATAAAGATGGGAACAGGATATTTGTATGTCTCTAAGTTGGAAAGAAGAGATGGTAACTAAATGAAGAGAAAATGAGGTGTAAACTCCTAATATTCTCTACCAATACACAAAAATTACATATCAAGGTAATCAAGGATTCAGGTCCCAGCACATTCAGGTAAAAAGATGCAAGCAACAAACAGCAGAGATGAAATGAAATGGCCCATCTTGTTTCAGCTCAAAGTTGATTTCCTACGTGTTGGGGGAGGGTAGATCACTTTGCCTAATAACATTTTAAAAATTTAAAAATCTCCCTACTATCATGCACAAACATATTATAAAATATGTGCAGTTTTGTATGTATTTTCCCTAATATCCTCTATGCAGAAGCCATAACATTTGGAATAAAACATCCAAAAAATTAATAGCATTTTAGCATATGTTATTGGTACAGAAATGCCAAATGATGCTTGTTCATATTAATCTACAAACAAAATTCTTTCTCCATTTCTATAAATCAGGACTGGCCATTTTGAGCAAAATGCTAGAATAAACATACCCAGATGTAGTCAGAGAAAAGAATTTAAGTCTTCAATGTGTGGTTGAAACCTAATTCTAAGAGAGGATTTGGTGGGTTTGTCATTGTTAGAAAAGAAATCTAAAGAATTAGGGCCATCTGAGATTATCTGCAAATTTTGTTTGTTTGTTTGTTTAGAAAGATTAGACAATCCATGCCCCATTGGGTCATTGTTTCAGCGGTTTTTCCTCACCTAAACAGAGAAACAGAAGGACTAAGGGTGGGCAAAAAAGCAGTTGCAGCAGGTGTGAGTTTTGACTTCCTGTCAGCTTCCCCATTGAGTTTTCTTGTGGGAATTTGGCTTGGAAATCATCCTTCCTTCCTCCCTCCAAGTGGCTGCTGCTGGGTGGGGGACGAAGCAAGGGATTGCAAGACTGGCTGGGAAACTGTCACAGAATTTAAAATGAAGATCACATAACTGCAGCAGAAACTCAGCAGTGCAGCATCAGTAGTGCAGTAGTATTGAAGCAGCCACACTTTCCCAAATTTCATTCTCTTGAAAATCATGGGTCCCATAGTTTGGATGCATTCTTTAAGTTAGCCCATATGAAGAATCTTGATTCAAAAATTAATGTATTGCCCTAAGATGTACTATTTCACACAGTTAAAGGTCAGGATGAGTTTTAATAGCATATGGATTCTAACGTAGCTCAGCCCTCTGTACATATTAATTTATTCTTTAAGACAATCTTTCATAGCCTAGGAGCCTCCAATTTTTCAAAAAACAGGTAAAGATGCCATCCTTCTCAGCAGGATGGGAAATCCATTTTCTTCCTTCTCTTTTCCCCAAAGCCAGAAGAGTGCAATGCAGAAATCACTCACAAAAATTTGCATGAAACATCAGTGGGAGGAGTCATAAAAATCAAGATGGCACCTATGATAAAAGAATTTATCTCTCTTCTTGACTTTGGCCCCACCCACAGACATCCCTATGCATTGCTTCAAAGATTTCAATTGCATTGAAATCTGCAATTTATTTATTTATTTATTTATTTTTATTCTTCCTTTAATTAGGAGAGGAATTTCGAAGACAAGATTTCAATCACTAAATCAAGGCTATATATATAGTTCATGGCTATCACACATTCAAAAAAAGTCAAAGTTTAACAATTTCCTATTGTTAAAAGTTCAGTTTAACACACTACAGCTCCATCGACTTTCAGATTTTGTTAAAAACCAGGACTACTATCTTTTTTCTTCTTTTGGTCAATGTGCCAGAAAAGTGCTACATTGCAAAAAGGCTTCAATCATGCAGATTTCACAACTGGCTCAGAAAATATTACACCCGCGAAGTGTGGCAAAGTATTTTGGCAGCAACATATAGTCAATTCTGAAAATATCACATCTGTGAAGAAGATATTCACACGGGGGTGGAGGAGAAAACACACACCTTCATTCTTGCAAGGACAAGGGACAGCAGCAGCTAAATAAGAAAGTGTTACAGAATGAAGTTGGCATCGTCGTCACAATTAAATACTCAATTATAAATGAGAACAGTTTTTCCCAACCTCAGCCGGGGAATTCTGGGAGTTGAAGTCCACACATCTTCAAAACTTGCTAAAGTTGAGAGACACTACTTTAAGTAGAGAAAGTTTCAGTTTAGAAAAAGAAAGGGGACCAGGATTCTCAGTCAACACAGGAATTTAAGAAATTATAATGCTAATACATCTGGACAATATCAGAGTAATGAAGGCAAGCCTACAGTTTCAGCAGTAGCTCCACCTTGGGAGTTTGGCAAAACAAGAGCGTAAGACTGCCGAGTGGACTTCCGAATAGGGTGACAGAGTATCATTTGAGATAAGGGACTGGAATACATCAGTGCAGATGGCTTGTTAGAATATTTTCCCTGAATCCAGATATAAATGAAGCAGATGGGAATGATTGTGGGGCGTCTGTGAAAAGAACAGAGTAGTGAGTCAGTTGTTATCTTAGAAATAATTCAGCCCAGTTAGGGAGAAATTAGGGAAAAGGCAGCAACTCAAATTATTCAAAGAAAATCTGGCTTAATTAATTCACTATAATTGAAGGATTCCTCTAAGGATTTCCAAGATTCTGTATTTAACTCATATCTATCTATCTATCTATCTATCTATCTATCTATCTATCTATCTATCGTATCTATCTATCGCCGTGATGGCGAACCTATGGCACGGGTGCCACAGGTGGCACGCGGAGCCATATTGGTGGGCACGCGAGTGTTGTCCTAGCTCAGCTCCAGCGTGCATGCACGCACCAGCCAACTGATTTTCAGGCCTTCCGGTCCCACCGGAAGTCAGGAAAATGCCTGTTTCTGGCCTCCGAAGGCCTCTGGGGGGGATGGGGAAGACTGTTTTTGCCCTCCCCAGGCTCCTAGAAAGCCTCTGAAGCCTGGAAAGGGGGAAAAATGGGCCTACTGGGCCCATCGTGCCATCGGGTGCCAGAAGAAGAGGGAAGTGTGTGTGTGTGTGGGGGTCACGTGCGCATGCGCGGGAGGGTGGGGCGCATTGAATTATGGAGGTTGCACCTGCACCCGTGACCCTCCACGTTCTCCCTGCTTTTGGCACGTGACGGCAAAAAGGTTAGCCACCACTGATCTATAGTATCTCTCTCTCTCTCCTTCCTTCCTTCTCTTTTTTATAAATAACTCAAGGTGGGGAACACACCTAATACTCTTTGTTGCTCTTGTTTTCTCCATAACCGTGTGAGGTGGATTAGGCTGATGTGACTGGCCCAAAACCTCCCAGTTGGCTTTCATGCCTAAAGTGGGATTGAATTCCTGGTCTCCCGATTTTAATCTGGTGCCTTAACCATTAGACCAAACTGGATCTCTTATTAAATACTCCTTTAATTGGTGTGGTTCTTGCTTGCTTGTGCCCAGTTGAGTAGGCATGACAGCACACAAGGAAAACATTTCTAGCTTTTGGCCATTCTTCCTTGGCTGATTTTCTAGCCATAACAGGCTCTTTAGAAAGGAACACATTCAAAAGACAGCATTTTTGGGAGTCCATTGGAATAGATTTCCTACAGGAATCACTTCAAAATTCTCTCCCTTTGCAATTGAAGCAGAACAAACTTTCATTAACATTAAGATGGTGAGTACAAATCATGGCCACAGACTGCAGTTGAGCTGACTGTAGGAGCAAAGCAGGAAGAGTACATGGATTAAGTGTAACAAAAGGAGGCAAAGTTAAATGGGAAAGAGTGACAGCTGTTGTGGGTGGAAAGGAAGCTGAAAACAAACCGTAGGAGGAAAAATGGAGACAAATCCTGAATCCAACATGTTTTACTGTGTGTTTCTAGGTTCAAAGCCTGTATGTCTTAGAAATGACACTTCCCAAACTCCAGCATCATTCTTTGGAGGAGGAGGTAATTCCTATTTCTCCAGTCCACCGTTCTTCGCCCAGAAGTTTCTCGTACAGGGCTGGGACATATGTCCATAATGTACATTCCCAAAGGTCAATCCTCTAGACTGTCTGTTCAGAGCTCATAGCAACAGCAATGGGTGTTGGACAGGCATCAGGACAGTAAGGATCTAGAAGAGGGAGAAAGTAGAGGGTCATTGGGGATTTAACGTCCTTCCTGATGCTGAATCTGTTGAAACAGGTAATCTATCAAGAGCCCAAGGAACAAGACCACAAACAAGGAGCAGATCCACAGTGACACTCCTTTTTTTTTTTGATGGGGGAGGAAGAATCAAGAGCCATAACAAGGGGGGGTGAGGATGAATCCATCTATTATGTGAAGCTTGTTTCATGGCTTACACAACAGGCTTCATGTGTTCCACTTCACAATGACAGGAAGGGATTCTAACAGCCACCAGAAGATGTTTCTGGGTTGCTGGCAGCTAGGGACTTCGAGTTACCCATCTCTGCCAAGGTTAGAGCACAGAATGTGGGATGCCTGGCTGCCTATTTTCATGGTTAGAACTAGGGAACTCCGTCTTCTGAAAATACAGAAGAATCTGACAAGGCTTCGGAAACCAATTGAAGGGACAGCATGGCAGGCAGGAAGGAAGGAAGGTGTAGGCATGGGACCAGAGACTCCAAAATCATCTCTCAAAACAGCGAATGAAAAGCATTGTTGGGCAGAGGTGAAAAAAGAGGCACCTGAAAGGAAAATGTCAAGGTATTTAAATTTGTAACTCGAGCAGTGGGGGTTGCGTAATGAGTCAAAACCCACAGTTAGAGCTGATTGATTGAGGAGAGCTGGATATTGCATGAGGCGATCTGAGCTGTGATTGGTTAACTTGAGTGAAAAGGGGGCGTTTCCTCACTTCCCGCCTTTTTTGCCTGGTGTGCCCTGTATGCTCTCTGTGATTTACCTCATGAAATTCCTGTGTTGATTTACCTGACCATGCTCCTGTTTTGCCTCCCTTATTTACTGATATATATATATATATTTTTTCCCTGATAGAAAAGCTCCCTTGAAGTGAAGGTCTACTAAAATGCCATTTCTGAATAAACCTGCATCCTTGAGGAGATACAGGAAAAAAAACTGATGGAGGGTTATAGCTTCCAGAATGAAGCTTGCCAACTGGAAGTAATCCAGTCCTGGAAACAATGACAGATAAATGTATTGGACTCATATTGGGGTTTTTTTTTTTTTTGGTGCCCTTTGGCAACTGAAACTTTTGCTGCTTACATCGCTGATTCTGCACATTTTAATCTAAACCTCCAATTTCTAACAGTCTCATAAACAAGGAAGTCCATTGTGGTGATGTTAAAAAGTCAAGAGGGTGGTAGCTGTGTGATGGAAAACCTGCCCATTTTACATGCATTGAGGCATTTGATGTGTAAAAATGGGGTGTGGTTTCTATTACACAACTGTAACAAATATTCTGACCCACCCACCAATCTCTGGCAGATGCGCCCATTGATAAAAGAAAGATTAGCTTATTTATATTATCCATCTGATTCTTCATCAGGGACAGGTGAGCTTGCAAGAAAGTTTGTGGCTCAATTAAAGCAATCAAACTAAGAAATTGAAGGTTTGATTCTCAAACCTTCTCCTATAACAAGAATTTACATGCAACAGCCCTCACTACAGAAGAGCTGGGCAACTTTTCCGCCCCACAGACTATCTCTGGAAATAGGTTGGGGTCAAATTGTTCTTATACAGGTCATCCTTGACTTACAACCATTTGTTTAGTGACCATTTGAAGTTACAACGGCATTGAAAAAAATGATTGACCATTTTTCACACTTAATGACTGTTGCAGCATCCCCTGTGGCCACATGATCAAAATTTGGAGACTTGGCAACTGGCATATATTTATGACAATTGTAGTGTCCCCAGGTCATGTGATCAAGTTTTACAACTTTCTGACAAGCAAACCCTATGGGGAAGCCAGATTCATTTAATGGTGTTATTAACTTAACAACTGCAGTGGTTCACTTAACAACTATGTCAAGAAAGGTCATAAATTGGGGCAAAAATCATTTAATAACTGTCTTGTTTAGCAACAGAAATTTTGGCCAATAGGTACAGGTAGTCCGCAACCTATCACCACAATTGAGCCCAACATCTCTGTTCCTAAACGTGACAGTTAAGTGAATTGTGCCCCATATTATGACCCTTCTTGACCAGTACAACAGGATCTTGAAGAGGGAAAGGGTCCTTTGAACACTCTTTCTCTAAATCTCTCCTTTGCTAGCAATGATGGCTTGTTAATTCTTCATCTTCAGGAGTATCAGCTAAGTAATGGGGAAAAATAGGTGTTGCTCCTGCAACGTATCTCCATGAAGGGCAAAGAAGGGCCAAATACCAACATCTGTGTGATATAATTATGCAACTGCTACAGTTCAAGACATCCAACATTAGTATCTAAATCATGGCATATTCATGGTGATGTCATCATGTATATATTGTCATTTTGGCACCATGGCGATTTGTTATGGAATCTACTCAGCTTCTGCCAGACAAGCTGGCTACAAACAAGAGTTACAGATCCAAGTGACTCAATCAAGGGCAAAAGACTGAGTGCTAAGACGAAAAATAAAAAGGATTTCTGAGAGTATAAATCTATATTAAATGAAGCTTGCATGCATACTCACTCATGGGAGCTTAGATGTGATTTTCTTAATTAGCACAAGAAGCAAATGAACCATAAATGAATGTCAGAGATTGGATATGTACATTAGGCAAATCTGTAGCTGCCTAAACTGTAATTCAGTGTATCACAGAAAAAGAACCACTAAAGTTACAACATTCCTTTAGCCAGGTATTCAGAAAGAAAGTTCTATAATTTTCAAGCAAATTCAATCAATTTGATCATCTAGGCCCATGATGGTGAACCTATGGCACACATGCCACAGATGGCATGTGGAGCCATTTCTGTGGGCATGCAAGCCGTCGCCCTAGGTCCGTGATGGCGAACCTATGGCACGGATGCCACAGATGGCACATGGAGCCATATCGGTGGGCACACGAGCTCAGCTCCGGCACGCATGCGTGCGCTGGCCAGCTGATTTTCGGGCCTTCTGGGCCCACCAGAAGTCAGGAAACACTGTTGCTGGCCTCCGGAGGGCCTCGGGGTGGGGCGGGGAAGGCCATTTTCACCCTTCCCAGGCTCCTAGAAAGGCTCTGGAGCCTGGGGAGAGTGAAAAACAGGCCTCCTGGGCCCACCCTGCCATCGCGTGCCAAAAGTGGGAGGAGTACAGGGGGGCGAGGCACATAGAATTATGGATGTGGGCACGCGTGCGTTTGACTCCACTGCGCTCCCCCCGCTTTTGGCACACGATGGCAAAAAGGTTAGCCATTACTGCCCTAGGTCAACTCCAACTCACATGCCTGCAGGTCTCCTGCCAGCCAGCTGATTTTCAGGTCTTTGCTACACATGCAGGAGACGCACGCACATGCCTATGCCGCCCCTCCCAGGAGTCCCCACGTGACTCATTTTGGATGCCAGGTAAGTTCAGGGCTCATGCGGAGGCTCTGGGAGGACGAAAAACAGGCCTACTGGAAAGTGCGGAAATGTGCCGTTTCTGGCCTCCTGAGGCTTCAGGGAGGCCTGCTAGGCCCAAAATGGGACACAGGGGGGCGCGGACACTTGCGTGGGGGGTGGGTGGGTAGGGAAGCACGGGGCATTGCACACACATGCGCAGGGGATGGGGCGTGCATGGGGGGCATTGCATTATGGATGTGGGCACATTTTTGGCACCCGAGGAAAAAAGTTTAGCCATCACTGATCTAGGCCAATGTTTCTCACTCTTGGCAACTGGAAGATATGCAAACTTCAACTCCCAGAATTGCCAGGCTGTTATAATGACTGAAGAATCATGGGACTTGAAGTCCACACACCTTCAAGTTTCCAAGATTGAGAAATACAATATAACATACTTGGTGACTCTTTTAAACACACCCCTCTACATATTAGCTCTTCCTTTTTCAGAGCCTTTTTAAGGTGCATGGCAATGATCTCAATCAAAACAGAAAAGAAAAAAAAAAGAAAAAACCCTTTGGCATAATTTTTTGAAGAGCTCTTGCATCTACTTCACTGCTGAATGGCCAGCACCTAGCAGCTGAAATGAAGGAGACTGAGACTGAGGGTGGGAAATCTCCCAAAACTAGGCTCTCCTTTCAGTGTGGCCAATTTACTACAGACAATTTTCAACTTATGACTTCGTAAATCATGAAGGTCATATACCAGATCATTACATTGATTGACCTGATTTTATGACCTTTCCTTGCAAGGGGTCATTAAGCTAACAGGGTGGTCGTAAAGTGAATGTGTTTTTTAGCGAAACCATTATTTGCTATGGACTGTTTTTTACAGAAAAACAAAGGAAAATGTTGGTTTCTGGCTAAAACATTTAATCATGGTCAAGTGACCAGAGATGGTGCAAATGGCCATAAATACAGGCCGAGTGCCCAAAATGTGGTCATGTGAGCAGGTGAGGAAGGCAATCATCCAAACTTCAGAACTGGATTGTAAGTAGTTTTTTGGGTGGGTCTGTCATAACTTCAAATGGTCTCCAGTTGTAAGTCAAAGACTACCTGTCTCTATTTTAGAGGCGATAGGGTTTTTACACAACTTTGAGGTAGGAGGGGAAGCTTAAGAAGAAAAGTTGTAGATAGCCAAATTCTTCTTCAGAACTGAAAATCTGACATGCTTGGTTTTTTTTAATCAGGTAGACTTCCCCAAGTCTCTTCCTTGCTTAGTTCCTCACCTTTGTTTCTTTGTGGAATTGAGCCCGGCTTTCCTCAGGGACAATGCTGTAGGGTATGAAAATGTCCAAATGATAGAGTTCAGGATGTCCCCGTAGCACAATACGGTCTTCTCCAAGGTCCAACTCAAGATTTCTCACTGAGATCTGTAGTAGTGGTGAAGGAAAAGAGAAAAACACACTTAAAAAATGCAATTAGTCCCAGCACCTAGGCTAGAGTTGGAACAATAGGTGCTTCCCTGTAAACTCCATGCTATGGAATTACCATTTCAGGGAGGGAGATCTTTGCCACTAGACGATTGGGGTGACTGGTTGATGGCTCCGCGACTATGGTGAATTCAGGAGCTGCAGCAGAGCTGAGAAAAGAGCACAGCAGACTTAAATTAGATAAGGGGAGCTGTGCCCAAGGCAGATTGATAACCACTGGCAAATGCAGAATTTGAATGGCTTTTTGTGGGGCAAAACTGGATGGAAAATGAGGAGAGATGGAACAGGTTAGATAGCACATCTGCAGTCCATACCACAACATTTTAGTGCTAGTCCCCTCATTGTGTATTACGTGCAACTGGGGAAAAAGAAAATCCTTATCTACGATCCAACAATTTAATCCAGTGTTTCTCAAAGTTGGCTTGAAGATGTGTGGACTTCAATTCCCTTGGTTAGTTGGGGAATTCTGGGAGTTAAAGTCCACACAACCTCAATCTGCCAAGGTTAAGAAACACGGTTAAGTGACCCACGCCCATTTTACAACCTTCTTTGACATGGTTGTTAAGTGAATCACCTAAGTCAAATCTGGCTTGTCCCACTGACTTTGCTTGTCAGAAGCTTGCTGGGAAAGTTGCAAAATGGCAATCACAAGACCCTGGGAGGCTGCAACTAGTGTAAATACATGCCAATTACCAAGCGTC
This sequence comes from Ptyas mucosa, assembly GCA_012654045.1. NCBI lineage: Eukaryota > Metazoa > Chordata > Lepidosauria > Squamata > Colubridae > Ptyas > Ptyas mucosa. The sequence continues at coordinate 3,620,077 of WNWU01013574.1, forward strand.
CAAATTTTGATCATGTGACTGAAAGTGTGAGAACTAGTCACACTTAATAATAGAATAATAGAATTGGAAAGGACCTTGGAGATCTAGTCCAATCCCCTGCATAAGCAGGAGATCTATATCATTCCAGACAAGTGGCTGTCTAGTCTCTTCTTAAAAGCCCCCAATGATGGAGCACCCACAACTTCTGAAGGCAAGCTGTTTCACTAGTTAATTGTTCTCACTTTTAGGAAATTTCTCCATAGTTCTAGGTTGGTTTTCTCTTCAATTAGTTTCCATCTGTTGCTTCTTGTCTTGCTTTCTGTTGTTTGAAAAATAGATTGACCCTACTGAATATTGGAACACTACTATGTTACTCCTAGTCCTTCTTTTCAGTAGACTAGACAAACCCATTCCTGCAATTGTTCTTCATATGTTTTAGCCTCCAGTCCCCTAATCATCATCGTTGCTCTTTTCTGCACTTTTTCAGAGTCTCAACATCTTTTTTATAATATGGTGATCTAATTGGATGCAGTATTCTAAGTGTAGCCTTACTAAGGCTTTATAACACGGTACTAATACTTCACATGATACTTTTTTCAATGCCATTGTAATTTCAAACAGTCACTAAACAAATAGTTGTAAGTCAGGGGCAACCTACAAAAAGGCTAACAAAAGAAAGTCCTTTTGGGACTTTCACCTCCTTTTGCCAACCATGCTGGGGCCCAAATTCCCACCTAATGGTTTTCTTAAATGCCAATGTCATTATGACTATTTTTGTCCTAGTTCCAAACCTATTCTTCTGGACACATTATACAAAGACCCAGCTTTCCAGAGAAGTCTGTAAGGCTGAGAAAGATGGAAAGAAAAACAGAAAGACCAGTAGCAGGGTAGGATAGAATGTCCAGGACAATATCTATCCATGTTGTCACTAGGAATCAATGTTGATATGATGGCAATGCTCTCTACAGGGGGCTCCCCTTGAAGAGCATCCAGAGGCTCCAGTTAGTCCAGAATGCAGCCACACGGGTCGTTATGGGAGCAGCGTGGCACTCCCATGTGGCTCCCTCCTGCACTGGCTCCCTGTGGTCTTCCGGCTGCGCTTCAAGGTTTCGGTTACCATCTTTAAAGCGTTCCATGGCTTAGGACCGGGTTATTTACGAGACCGCCTTCTGCCACCAATAACCTCCCATCGACCAGTACCTCCCATAGAGAGGGACTTCTCAGGGTGCCGTCGGCCAAACAATGTCGACTGGCGGCCCCCAGGGGGAGAGCCTTCTCTGTGGGAGCACCCACAATCTGGAACGAGCTGCTCTCGGAAATACGGTTAATCCCAGATCTTCGGGCTTTCTGCCGGGCCCTCAAAACATTCCTATTCATGCAAGCCGGCCTGACCTAACCTCCCTTAAAACCACTTTTAAATTCTTTAAATCTGAATCTACCCTATAAATTTGAAATGTTTAATTTAATTCCATTCTAAATCAAACTATTCAATTGTATTTTTAATCGGTTTCTGAATATCAGTATTCTGTATTTATTGTTTAACTGTTCACCGCCCTGAGTCCTTCGGGAGTAGGGCGGTATACAAATCTAATAAATAAATAAAAATAAATAAATGGCACATAATGAATTCATTAATCATAAGATCTATTCTGCCCTTATCAGATATGTGGGCAAGCAAAGATTCTGCTGTGCCAATTTCACCACTATCCAGAATTGGCAAAAGTGAGTCTAATTAGAATGGATGAACCTCAGGGTCTAAAGTCTTATTCCAGGAGGTCATATTAAATCCTGAACACATATAAACTTAATGTAAACGGCTTTAAACCTGATTGCAAAAGGTTCAATTTTTGTAACAGCGTTGTCAAAGCCTGGAATATCTTACCCAATTCAGTTGTCCCAGGTACTAACATTCACAGTGTTAATTCAAACTTAACTTCTGTGGACCTCATTCCATATTTAAGAGATTCCTAAGGGGGCGTGCGTAAATGCTCTAACGTGCCTGTCATCCCTGTCACATTTTAATTTTCTTATTTTCCTTGTTCTAATTTGTAATTCTTGTTTGACAAATGAATGAACAAATGAATATGCTACCTAGAAACCTTGGAGATGACATCCAGAACAGCTAGAGATAATTTTTTGGGGGAAAAGCTGTGTGTGGGAGATCTAACAGCACAAGAAGGTGGTTTAGCTTAAGGGAGACCATCACCCACCCCCACTCAAAAAAACACACCTGCTCTGTATTTCCTGGATGATGGGCTTGGATTTAGTGCGGATATTCTGTTCTGATATGGAGCCCATAAACTTCCTGTTCTTCAGAATCCGCCAATCTAAGAAGGAATACAAGCAACTGTTGGTTACAGAGGTAACAAAATGAAAGAAGAACAAGGCAATGCTGCCAGAGTGCCCTTAAGATTGCTTCTATTCAGAGAACCACCCCACCCACCAAACAAATGCTCTCCTCACTACATTTTTTATTTTCTGTACCTTGATTGCTGATGTCCATCTTGTACTTTTCTGACAATCCTTCCATGGCTATGGTAAGGAAGAATTCTTTGAGAAATTGATTGCTCTTGACATTGGCAGAGATAGGAGAGAAAATTGAGAAAGTTTAAGTCCCTTTTTCCCATGACTATGTTAAAAAAAATGGCTTGAAAATTGCTTTCCCCAGTAAAATCCTTTGTGTCTTGGGAGCACACTCAGATGTGAATACTGTCAGTGCAAACCACCAGCATTTACATTGGGGAGGTCATACCTTTAGCTTCCTGTTGAGCTGAAAAAGGCAACTGCATGAGCACAGGAAGGGAGGATCCCAAACCCCCATTAAATAAGACTCACCTCCATCCTATTAAAAAAGTTGGTGTTGATGGTGACATCGTAGGCTGTGCAACCATTACCACCTGAAAGGACAAAAGAAAAATTAAGCTGATTCCTAATAGGGACAATTCTTCCTTAGGTCCACAATGCACACGAAATGTGCATTGTTTCTAGTTGCTAGTTGTTCTTGAAGGGCTACAATTACATGGTATTGTCTCCATGGAAAGATCCCCATATAAATCCATTCCGTAGGAAAAATAATAGGAAAAAAGTTTGTTTTTTCAACACTATTTCCTCTTCAGTCAGGATGGTTAGAAATGTGTATAATATTGTATTTGTATTCTGTTGTAACTTTTCTGCAGAGTATAGGATAGATTCAGAGTAATCCACACAACAACCAAAAGTAGGCAACAATGTTGTTGTTCTCTGTGATTTCCAATTGCACCTCTGTAAAGTCCTGAACTGGAAAGTCTGAGGGCAACTTAGAAGTAATTCTGAATGACTTCTACTATCTGCCATCCTCACCTTTGCCAAAAATTGTTTTGTTGCTTCTCAGGCTCAACCCAGCCAGATGTTATGACCTGAGGAGCAATAGGGCATTCAATTAGGTAGATGGAAAACAACTACAATATGGCTTACATTTACATCCACCTGGCCCACTGGTGTGGGAAGACAGAGTTTATTACAGGTCCCATCGATTAGGGATACACATTTGGTGGGACCACGAAAAACGGCCTTCTCAGTGATGGCCCCTTCTGTATAGAACATCTTTCTCCCTAAGATATGGTTGGCCCCCATCCTATTTCTTTTCTGAAAGGCCCTAAAACATTATTTTGTCAGTGGACCTAGAGAATACTAATGAAGATGGAGCCGATCAAGTGGCTATTTTGATTGTGTTGTTGCTGCTATGGGGAGTGAAGTGCTTTTTTATGGAGTTTTTCTTATGTGGCGGGTTTTTAAATAGCCCTAGCAATAGCACTTAAGACTTATAAGCTGCTTCATAGTGCTTTTTACAGCACTTTCTAAGTGATCTAGAGAGTCAGCATATTGCCTGCAACAATCTGGGTTCCCATTTGGATCACGAAAGGATGGAAGGCCGAGTTGACCTTGAGCTGGTCAAACTCCCGGCAGTACGCAGAATCAGCTGCAATACTGCATTGTAACTACTACACCACTACGGCTCCTGCTTTATAAATGTTATAGACACCTGGAGTCACCTATATGTGAATTGGGCAGCTATTGTATATAAATTTGTTTAATAAGACATTTCCTAGTTTGTACCATTCATCTCAGCACCAATCAATTTTCTAATGAGCTGACAACTCACTCTTGTCCACTTCCGCATGTGGCTCCCCCAGACTCATGGGGACCCGGAAGGTGGAGGCATTCTCTGACTCAATGAGGCAAGCCAGCTCTTCGTTGGTTAGGTCAGGTGGCGAAGGGATGTGCGGGGACCTGCAAACATTGACAAAAATCTTCTCACCAGAACTTGTGTGGGTTTTAAGGCAGAATCCTAGGCAGAGAAAAAAATGGTGCAAAATGAAGATGTCACACATGCAGCAAAAACTAAAAGTGATAATATCTTTCTTGTGATTTGGCAGACCAAATTTCTTCCTATCTTATTGTAGGATTCAAATATGCAGCAATGTGATACAAGTGAAAATTGAATCCATCCACCGCCAACTAGTTCTACTGAAATAAAGGAAAGCTTCTTTGTGTACAAATTCAGAATGTCTAGGATCAGAAGAAAAAAAAAGATCCTATAAAACCTTATAGATTAGGCTTAGTTGAACAATCCCTAGCTCACCTTATCCTACCTTACTCTACTCTACTTTACCCTATCCTTCTACTCTGCCTCTGTTCCACCCACAGTAGCATAGCAACTGGAACTGAATGCAAGCTTCCCTGCAAAACTTCTTCTCTTTTGCTGTATTTAAAACTCTTTCCCCCTTTTTGATACTATTTTTTTTTCTTAGTCCAGCCTAGGAATATCATGTAAAGTTATTTTTGTAACTGTCTTTTTAAAAAAATCAATGTAAGATATAAACATAGGTAGTCCTTGACTTACGACGGTCATGTTTGAAATTACAAGGGACCTTCCCAGAACTAATGACAGTCCTTTTTCAAAGTTACAATGGTTGCACCTTCCCCATGGTCACATGATCGCATTTTGGGTGCTTGGCTATCAGCTCATTTTTATGTCCCTTTGCAGCTTCCTGCAGCCACATGACAGCAATTTTCTATGTTTTTGTTTCCCCATCGGGAAAAATAGATTCACATAAAGACTATAGCATTTAACAACTGGTGCATAACTGTAAAAAAGAAAAAAGAGAGAGAGAGAGATCCATTCACATGATGCCCCAACTTACAAACATAATTCTGGGCTTAATTATAGTGGTAAGTCAAGGACTACCTTATCATTCTCTGATTCATAACTTTTTCTGTTTCTTTGTTCCCTTTCAGATCATAACATCCTCTATTATCTCACATCTCTCTTGGAAATCAAAAAAGAAAGGATGGAGAAACAAACAAGAGAAAGAAGCAAATTGTTGGGGAAATGAGCAAATGTGTGCCATAGAACAGGAAAGAAAAAGAATTTCTCATTTCCATGTAGATCTGAGAAATCTTCTCCAATATCTTAGACCTTTTTCATATTCGTTTTATTTCCTTTGGCATGCCACCTTTTTCTGCAGTAATTTTTTTTTTACCTGGAAGGGGGCGGATGGGCTTGGATTCCGCTGGAGAAGGCACAGAGCCCTGGATATTCTGGGCTGCCTAGGGAGAGAATAGTTGGATGTGTTTATGAATCCTGCATGTCCCAACCTGTCAGCAACCACACTCATTTATATTTTTTCCTTTTTCTGATGGCTAAAAGAAACCTATTGGGAAACCTACTGAGGAGCAGTTCTACTCTGGAGGTGGTTGCTAGATTGACAGCAGACCTCAGCTCCGCCCTCTCACTTGTTGCTCTCCATTCACCCATCTTTTTTTTTACAAGTCATATCAATGTATTTTTCTTTGTTTTCTTTTTCTTCGTATGCTTTATTGTTCCATTACTTTACTATTGTTTTGTTTAAACTTCCTTTTGATTTCTTTGTTTTTGTTTATAGTTTTGAGCTGCCTAGAGTAGCCCCATGGCAAGATAGAGGAATAATAATAATAATAATAATAATAGTAGTAGTAGTAGTAGTAGTAGTAGTAAAAAATAACCCATATCAACCATCAGTGCCAGTCAATAATATTTGTGATACATTTTTAAATGTTCAGTTGACTGAGTTTCATGTTTAATGAATAAAAGTTTATTATTACTATTACTATTACTATTATTATTATTATCATTCTCTATGAGCGATCAGACTAATTGTCTGTCTGATCACACCTGCAAGGGTGAATTGTTGGGGAAAAAAGACGAAAAGAGAACAAAGCCACTTTAACCTGGAATTTTGGAAAGTGTAGATCAATACTTTTGGTACGTGCCATGTGCATCATTATTAAACAAGCACAGTAATTGGACAGTGGATAAGGAAGAAGATAACACACAAAGGCTCTAATGCCAATTATAGTGGAGTTCCAGACTTCTCCCCACATTACCAACTACTTGTAAAACTTCATACATATGCTAAATTGATATCAACGTCACCTAGGGCAGAGTTCCACAATCTTTTTGGCTTTGTGGACCAGTGAGGGGGAGAGGGGATTATTTCGCATGAGCAGCAGACAAGCGGGTGCATACAGCTCCATTTGCACGAGCGATGGCATGCACGCCTGCTGCTTGCGCAAGTGGGGATGCACATCCACGCACCCGCCACTTCCACAGCCCTGTTTTGAATGTCTTAAGGCCTGGAAGTAGACCATGGCCGGGGGTTGAGGACTCCTGATCTAGGGTAAAGAAAATTACAATAATTACAACATGCAGCAATTACTACTGAGAAAAGTACCTATATACTCGAGTATAAGCCGACCCGAATATAAGCCGAGGCCCCTAATTTTACCACAAAAAACTGGGAAAACTTATTGACTCAAGTATAAGCCCGGGGTGGGAAATGCAACGGCTACTGGTAAATTTCAAAATAGAAAAAGACTGATCAAAAGTGCGAGGATCTGTCAGAAATCACTTTTTTCAGCCCTCTCGGTAGTCCTTTTGTGCATATGGACTACTCAGAGGGCTGAAAAAGTAATTTTTGACTGGTCCTCGCACTTGTGACCAGTCCTCGAACTTACGACTGTCCTCACATTTTACATTTTTACCCTATCTTATCACCATTTCTCTGTCCCCCTCTCTTTCTCATTCTTTCTCTCTCCCCCTCTTTCTCTCTCTCTCTCCCCCACTCTCTCTCATTCTCTTTCTCCCCCCCTTTCTCAAAGAGAGAGGTGGGAGGTTTGAGGAGAAAGATTGCTGTACAATAAAAAAGATGAAAGGGAAGAAAACCAACCCCAAACAAATATAAAGATATCAAGATAAAGAATGAATTGTTAAACTTTAAAGAATAAAAGAGAACAAATATGAATAAATAGCAATAATTAGAAACACACATACAAACATACAGTGTATTTTCTTTGAACAGAGTATTTGGCCGGTTCACAAATTTAAACAGTGTTTAGTCATTTCACTTAAATTTACAATTTCTATATTTCCTTTTTGCCATATTTATTCCTCATCTATTTTTTAAAAAAACCAATATTACCCTTCATCCTCATCTCTAATCTTAATCAAATTCAATTTTTCACTTCTATTCTATATTATACCCATTGTCATCTATTTTTATATCCATCCTCACATTGGTTAATTATGTAATATTACAGTTGTTCAATACAAATTCAACATTTTAATATAAATCAATTAGTTATATAACTATCTTTTTTGTATATTAATCAATATGAACATGAATATTCCAATTATTTCCATGCAATCCAATTTCTTACAAATCAATTACCGGTAATTATATTTACCAATAATAATAAACCAAATAATTTCCCCCATATATTCTTCCAAACCACAACTTAACCATTTCTGCTTTCAACACAATATACAATTAATTGTATCTCAATTATTACAATTCCCTAGTTAAATAGAGCTTTTTTTTCTTTTGTGTTTTAAAATCTTGAACTCTCCTCTTTTGCCATTTGCCATAAATTTCCCATTGTTTGCACCTACCTTTTTTGATGAGGAAAAAGAAAACTTTCCAAGATTGCAAGCAAACAGAAAAGCCAACAACCTGCTTTAGTTTCGGTTTCATTTTCAGCTTGAATTGCCCAAGGAGAAAAAAAAATGTGCTCCAGCAGTACTCTTTGCAGCTAGAAAAAGACCCCTGCCCAAAACAGCTGAGAGCAAATCAGCTGAGAGTCGGGAGGCTGTTCAAATCCACTTATGGTAATTAACCTATACTGAAGCTGAAAGGGGCTATTTTTTCTATTTTTGCAGACACGGGTCTACTCATTTGTTTTCTTTTAAAAAGGCATTTTTTCATGACTCGAATATAAGCCGAGGGGGGCTTTTTCAGCCTGAAAAACGTGCTGAAAAACTCGGCTTATATTCGAGTATATACGGTAACCATCATAAAAATTTTAATTAGGAATGACATTTGAGCACATTTTAGCTCCTTCATAAAAATGCTTGTGTCTTGTTCATGACAGATATCTGTCTATTATCTCCATTTCACTAAAGGTTTAAATTGCTTTTATGAAAACCAACTGCCTCTAGAATTAGAGAAACAACATACCTTTGTAGGATCATGATGACTTTACTACTGTGTGTCTGGAATTGCCTATAGATGCATAATTTAATTTAAAATCATAGTTCTGTCAAATTGCTGACAGCAATAGTTTTGAACAAGAAATGAAGATGTCCTTCGAAAAATTGTTTCTGACAAGAACCACGTAGCCTTATCTATACCTGTTGAGATGGTTCAGAGGCAGCCCCCCCCCCCCATTGGATGCCCATCAAAAGAAGTAGATTGTGACAATATTTATGCCCCCAAGACCACCAAACATTTCCATAACCACTTTTGGAGCTCCTAATCTCCTCTGACTTAAATTGTTGAAAAATGATGGTATGCTCCTCCTTTGAAGGGTGGGAAAAACTAAAAAATGTCATGTGAACTATAAAATAAGAACGTCAAAGCTAAAAAGCCAAGGGCTTCCTAAATTCCCTTCAATGTACCATGGACCCCCACGCTGCAGCCTTCAGCCCACCCAAAGACATCACATTAAAAAGTCAATATTTCAATTTAATGTGACAAGAGGGGAGAAATAACTGAATAGTTAAGTATATTAAATTGGATGGATTTAATTTACATGAATATTAAATGTTTATGAAATCTGCACCAGGCTTTCCTTCAGCCTGAATTTCTACTGCAACCTCATTCTGCTCTCTTATCGCAGGAGTCCTGCTTCTGTTGCAAAACAACCCAACATTTTTCTTAAATATGAGAGAAACTGTCCTCAACACACCTGAAGTAAAAGGCGATTGAATTCCTCCTCCTCTTGTCCTCCTTGTAATTCGGCTGATAACAGCGACTTATCTGTAACTGATGCCATGCTGAAACCGTTGGTCCCAGAAGAGTCTACAAAATGAAGGGAGATTTAAAAACCAAAATTTAGAAAAAAAGTGACACACAAACTATAAAGATTTTCCTATCTTGGACCTGTCAAGATGTTTTGGACTATTATAACCATAGTACTGGTTTACAACCACAATTGAGCCCAAAATTTCTGGTTGCTAAGTGAAAGAGTTAAGTGAGTTTTGCTTCATTTTATGACCATTCTTACCACAGTTGTTAAGTGAACTGTTGCAGCTGTTAAGTTAATAATACGGTTAAGTGAATCTGGCTTCCCCATTGACTTTGCTTGTCAGAAGGTTGCAAAGGGTGATAACATGACCCTGGGATACTTCAACCGTCATAAAAATGAGTCAGTTGCCAAGCATCTAAATTTTGACCACATGACCATGCAGATGCTGCAACAGTTGCAAGTGTGAAAGACAGTCATAAATCATTTTTCCAGTGACCTTGTAATTTTGGACAGTCACTAAATGAACTGTTGTAAGTCGAGGACCACCTATAGTAGAAAATTAGGGGTATTGTTACTCAATAGGCCACCCTGATGTTACCAGGTTAGGCAAAACTTCATTGACATCTTGGGTCACGAAGAAAATTGCCTAAAAGACAGAGGCTGATTTTTTAAATTGATTACACAGTGCTTATGCATGCTCCTCAAATCTTTGAAAGATGCAGCGAGCAAATTCTATTAGGATGGACTCCCAAGAAAAAGCCATTGCTTATCCATCCTTCCTTTCTTATGAACTAAGAGGTCAAGAACATAGCCGCCATGTTTCCTGCAAGGAATGGCAGCAGAGTAACAAGGCAGAGCCATTTTAATAGTATGGTTAAGGCATCAGGCTAGAAACCCAAGGATGGTGAGTTCTAATCTTGCCTTGGGCACGAAGCCAGCTGGGTGATGTTGGACCAGTCACTTTCTCTCAGCCTTAGAAAGGAAGCAATGGCAAACCACTCTTGTAAAACTTTGCCAAGAAAAGTCAAGGGACTTGTCCAGGCAGTCTCTGAGAACTGGACAAAAGGTGGTGGGGAGGCAGAAATGCCTAAAGATTTGACAAACACCAGAGAGGATAACAAAGAGTTTTAGAGACCCTTGAATAATAATAGAAGAATAAATGATATATTTTTGTTTTTAAAATAGCCCAAGGCCCTTTTTTATTTTTGCTACTGAAGACCAATGCAGCCACCTCATAGAAAAGTTGCCAAAATGTTAAAACTGCAATTCCAATCCATAAAAGAAAATCACAGACGATCCAGGCATACCCAACTGATACATTCTTTGTACCACCCAAACCAGCCTCCAACTGATAGCAATAGCAGACATATATTGCTTCATAGTGCTTTACAGCACTACATCAATATGTTGACATTTGTAAACTGCTTAGAAAGTGGTTACAGCACTCTCTAAGCGGTTTACAAATGTCAACATATTGTCCCCAACAGTCTAGGTCCTCATTTTACCAATCTTGGAAGGATGGAAGGCTGTGTCAATCTTGAGCCGGTCAGGATTGAACTCCTGGCAATGGGCAGAGTCAGCGTGCAATGCTGCTTTCTAACCACTTGCGCCATCATACCACCACAAATCTTCTGATCCTATTGGCCTTGCTTTTTAACTCTGTTATTTATGGCAGTAGTTCTCTATCTGTGAGCCGCAGACCGCTGGGAGGCCGCAATGTCAACCCAGGGGGTCTCTGAAAGCTTGAAGAAATGTTATGATTTAAATTTTGAGTTAAGTCTTGGGGATCTGTGGCAATAGTCCATGGCCACAACAGATATTTCAAGGAGGTCTGTAGTGAAGAAAAGGTTGCGAACTACTGATTTACGGCATCAACATCTCCCTTCCCTCCAAAAAAAATTAAAAAACCCCCAGCTTTTTGTTTCAGTCTTACAATATTGTTGCAGCACTGACTACAACAAGCAACTAGTCAATTATTACCTAGCAACCTAAATAAATAGAAGAAAACTCTATTACAATCTGGCTATACTCTGATAGCTATTTGAAATTTCTTCCTTTTGCTCCTACCTCTGTTACTAAAAGCTCCATTCCCTTGACCCCCAAATGAGACTGAAACAGCAAAATCCTGCAACCCATGTTAGCAGTCCAAATCTGTCATCGTCTCTTAAAAACCTCATTAAGCTTAGTGCAATTGACTTCCTATGGAAATGAGTACAGGTAGGTCTCGATTAGTGCACTTAATAAATCCCACAAAATGGCTGCATTATTCGAATGTACCCTATGCAAATGATATTTGTCTGGAAAATAGGACAATTTCTTTAAGATTCTCATTGATCCCCAAATAATGTTAAAACAGGTATGAAAACAGAGCCTGTTTGGTCTAGTGGTTAGTGTTGGCCTAGAGGATTTTCAGACATGAAAATTGCCTGGTAACTTTGGGTCAATCCCTCTTTCAGCCCAACCCACCTTGCAGGGTTGTTGTTATAGAGAAAATAAGGGGAAGGAGGAGTATTAGGTATAAAGACAGAATATTTTTTTTAAAAAAAAGTTACATTCATAAGCTTCCACCCAAGTGGTTTTCTAGGACACTTTTATCTTTTTACTACAATACTCGCAGTATCCCTAGGTGTACATAATAATAATAATAATAATAACATTATATATATTATTAAGGAAAAAAATATGATTAAAAAAACTACAGATGAAATTAGAAAAAAATATGAAAAGATCAGAGAAAAAGTGACAAACAGTAAAAATCAAGAGTAGGAAAGAAAAAAGAAAAACATCTAAAGAAGCGACTTCTGATTTCTTTTATGGTGGTTACAAACATAATTATCACCAGCTTTGCCTTTCCAAATTATATATTATCAGTTCAATTTGTCCATTTTCCTCAAAGAGTCCACATAAAGTCCTTTTATAAAAAGTGTGACCCCGTATCAACATATAAATCACATTACTGTCAAATTTTGCACTATTCCAACTCACACTAATCAAGACCTACTTGTACAGTTTACACACCCTACATGACTGTTAGGTGAACGGCACACACTTGTAATTTTGTCATTTTGAAATTGCTACCTCTCAGTAAAAACACTGCTTTCCAGCCCACATACAACGGAGAATCAATCCCTGGGCTCCATTCTCTAACCTTTGCTGAATTCTTTAGAGAAATGGGATAACGAAAAAGAATCCCAATCGAGAACAGCAAAAATAACGTTTTAAAAATTCGCCTGGGCTCCGCTTTTTACTCACACGCTGTAGAAAATGCGCTGTAGAGATAAAGCAGTTTCCTTTGCTTGTGGGGTTAATTAAATTGAAACATGCTCACTCGCACCTAAGCACGGGGATTTGTGCAACGAATTCCACCCTCTCGGTTCACTGAGAGCCGGGACGGAAAGACCGCCCAACTTGGAGAAACTCCCCGCTTGTTACGTTACGTTACATTCAGCCGGAAGATGCTCAAGATAAGCATAGACTTACAAATATAGAGAAGTGATTCGTACCGACAATGTCAAGACAAAACTTATTGAAATAAAAGGGATTAATAATTTCTATGTCTATGTCCATCTGGCGTTGCTTTGAGACTGGATTTTATCCCAATATCTGATAGCCCCACCTCCATATTACGTGACCAGAGCAGCATTTTAAAGCTCTATTTATTTAGGAAACGATTTAGCTAATTATAGTACAAAGCACTGTTATGTATCGTCTATAGTGTATAGTTTTGTCAGTTGAAGTTCTCATTCCGGTCCTCTATTGGAGCGGGGAAAATGCTCTCTCCTAATTGGTTGTTTGGCTGATCAGTTACATATAAAAGGAGCTGGGTCAGCCAGGGAGACAGTTTTGCCTCCCAGGCAATATTGAATAAAGAACTGTTAGAAATCACTCCGGCCTCGCCTCCATTCTTCGCCCAGATTTAACAAGCAGTGTTTTTCAATTTTGACAACTTTAAGAAGTCTAGACTTCAACCAGCAGAATTCCCCAGCATGCTTCAACTCTGTTGGCTGGGGAATTCTGGGAGTTGAAGTCCTTACATTTTTGCCAAGGTTGAAAAACATTGGTATAAAAGATCAGCTAGGAGGTGGATGGATGTTTCAATATGCAGAACATACTTGGGCTGTATACACTGTTGCAGACTTGTATTGTTTTCTGTTTGATCAGTTAGTGACCACACAGATGGATTTTCTTCATGATGATCTGTCCCTAAACTGGGTCGTCAGGACTTCAAATGGTATTCCCATAATCCTATTCTCAATTTGGAACCGAACCTGGCAGCAGCCATTTTTCTGTTCTTCAGTTGCCACACAGGGAAGGAGGGAAGGCAGTTGAAATGCCTTTCTAGACACAACAGACAGCTTTTTCATGAGAACCAAAGTCATCTCTACCAGCAACAGATAAGGATGGGGGAAGAAGTGCCTGGAGAGCCTGCCAATTAACCCAATTGGCAAACGTGACCTGAGACACTTGGGGGAATGAGGTTATTTCCTATTTTAATTATACTAAACTGTGGGAAAGATTTAGAGTTGGTTTTCCTTTGAAGCTGTGCCATATGATGTACTTAATAAAGAAGACCTTTGGGAAGGACCTTAGTTTCAAGAGTTCTGATTTGCTTGGGTTCATTAGTCCAAATCTTGACACCTGTTAACATTTACATTGCTGGTTATTCTTTCTCTTTCGGTCCACTTTCCCCAGCATTGGATTCTTCTTCAGGGAGTTAAGTCTGCATAATGTGGCCAAAACAGTATAATTTGAATCTGTCCAAGTGTGTAGCAGCGAACTATGTGTCTCAGATGGAGTGTTGTTGCACATTACTTCCTCTGCTCCCTTCAGGGAACTTCTGAGATGAATGTAATATAATAGTGATGATTAACAGTAATTTGCAATCACCCTCTGGATGAGGTTTTTAAGTAGTGGATTATGTTAAATAGCTTTTCATCATTCAAAAATGTAACATTCAGTTCTTTTACATACCAAAGAAGACTATGTTAGACTGAAATGCTAGATTCCTGCATTCTTTCAGATATTATCTCCTATTCCTATTCCATTAGCAAGCGGAAAGGGTGTGTGTGAATAGTGTCAAAATTGTCCTGGACGATTAAATTCTACTTTGAAAATATTTTTTGGCGGCGGTGCATGTTTGTTTTTATTTGGAGCATATCATTTTGAAAAATAACCAAGCTATCTAGCATCAATTTGAGGGGGAAAGGGGCGCGCTGCTGCTCTATGCTACGGTCTCAATGATTGTAGTCAGTACGTTCTCTCTCTATAGTCTGCATGTTCCGCCCTCTAGCCTTACGTCTCGGCTCTTCTCTGCAAGTAGCTGTACTCTATGGCAGTTGGGAGGTCGGAAGTGACTCTTTATTAAAGCGAAGGGGATGCTGTTCAGTTGGGAGGTTGCTGCTTTTAGCTATCAAGAACCGAGCAATCCAGACTGGAGTCAATGGCCGGTTTCTCAGCGACGGAAAGCAGCTGCGGGACCCCTTCAGTGTACGATCTCTACAGATCCATGGAGTATGGGCCGGTCCCGGAGGCGCTTGGGGCAGCCCAGGTAAGGGACTGTAAGGGATCCCCTCTCACGTCTGATCTTCCCCCCTCCCGGCGGAGAGCGCAGGATCTAGTAGGCATAAGAGGAACTTGATCTGTGGGCTCCGGAGGAAAGTAATTTGGATTCCCGCGTCGCGCTAAACCACAAAGCTGTGGGAGCTCAGCGCGGGGGGAAGAACTTACTCAACAAGCCGTCATTAAGCCATCGTGGTTTGCAGCTGCTGGGAACCGAGTTTTGCAAACGAGGGGTTCCAAAACGAGCCCGGGGAGACGTTGCTCTATCCTGATTCCTTCCCCCCAAAACACAGTTCCCAAGAGGCACTTTTTTTGACTCCACATTTTAGCTTTTTTCCATCCCCCACCCCCCACTCGTGTCTGTCCCTGACCTTCGCTCCCTCTACGGCAGCAAGCTTCGCTGGCTGAACTCCCGGTCCTGCTCGGATACGGCAGGCTTCACTGATAATCCAGGTTCAGGACGTGTCACTTCCGCGTGAATTCGTTATTTAGGTTATTTTGGCGCTTCTAAAGACGAAGCACTATTGGTGGACGCTCGAGCGGGCTTTGCACCTCTCTTACACGTTCGGCAGCACTTCTGCCTCGGTTCTTTCCACTAGTTTTAATCGCCAAACGTAGCCTTTTCCTTAGCCAAAGAAATCTGGCTAAGGAAATGTCATCTTTCCTGAGAAAATCAAAATGAAGAGTTTTAGCCCAAGCTTTAGGACACGTAGTAACTTCCATATTGTGTTCAGTATTTTGCTTTTGCTGCATCGGAGTTAACTCGGCTGTGTTTTTGGAAACTTCTGCCTGGCAGGGTTGGAACCGCGCTCTAAAATCAGCTTTAACTCTAAACTTGGGGTTTGAATGATACATGAATATAGTCCCAGTCCATAAGTGGGAGAATATTCATTGGATAGTAACCGTAAGTCTGTGACTCAGCTCCGTCCGAATCCGAAAAGTTTGGGTACCTGAACAAACCAAACTTCAACAAAGTAGGATGAGCGTGTCTGGCAAACAGCCCGTGTGCATCTGGAGCAATTGAGCGGCGGGGGGTGGAGGTGGGGAGGGATGGAGGATTGTGAAAGAAAACTTTCCTTGCGGAGTCCGTTATTCAGTGTCATTCCCGCTTCGCCACCTCTGAAGTTTCACACGAATTCGATCGACTCCGAATTTCCAATCGCTAATAGGATTTTGCTGGCGGTCCCTTTCGGTGTAGAAATCCGGAATAACTACTGCGATTCAGTCCCAGGTTAACAACGCCTTCGCCACCTCTCCTTAAAACAAAACCGGATTAGATACAGCTGGGGAGAAGGGGAACCTTCAGACGCCGTGCAAAATCAGGAATAGAAGAGAAAGCAGCCCAGAATGTGAGAACCACTTTGACGCCCGAGTTCCCAGGGAGGTAACAACTCTGCTTTTGCGGGGGGGTACAAAGCAAATTCGCCCCCCATCGCGCCGGCGCAGACGGCTCCAGAGCCCCGATTTAAATCAGGTTCATATGCATACCACGGGCTCGTTGGCCAATAGTTGCGCAGTAAATCCCACCTCGGGTTACGTGCTACCGCGGAGGTACCCGCCTCGCTCGGTCTTCTGGGTTAGGGAGGGGGGTACATCCCAGCATGCACCGGGATTGGATTTTTAATTAAACAGAGGTGGCAGATCGTGTGTCCCCCACCCCCCTTTTCATTTGATTTGATCCTTCTGCTCCTGCCACCCACCGACCCCGCTTCCTCTCCAGTCCCGGGATGTCCTCTCCTTCCCCCTCTTCCTTCCTGGGCCCGAGGTCGACGGATCGCCCCAAAGTGCCTCGAACTCGGGCGGCCACTTGGAGTCACCGGGAGACCCTGGATTTCCTCGCCTTGTGGGGCGAGGAATCCATCCAGGCGCAGCTCAACCGGTGCCACCGGAATGCCGACGTTTACCAGTGGATCTCCGAGCGCATGGCCGAGAAGGGCTATTTCCGCGACGAGGATCAATGCCGGACGAAAGGCAAAGACCTCAAGAAAAGTTACAAGCAAGCCAAGCTGCAAGACGGTGTCGCCCGCCAGCGCTGCCGCTTCTTTCACGAACTCGACGCCATCCTGGGCGGCGGGGGAAGCAGTTCCCGCGGAGACGGCGCTCCGTGGTGCCAGGTGGTGGTCAAGGAGGAAAGCGATCCGGACTTCGATCCCGACCCGCAGCCCCCGGAGGACGAATACGGTTGGACCCAGGCCTCCGTCACCGACAGCAGCGATCTGGAGCCGCCGGGCGAGCCTGCCGGCGCCTCTGCCTATTCATCGTCCTCTTCTCAAGCGGCTGCCGGGAGCGTGATCTATGCGGAGCCCTCGATCCTGCACCGTCAGGTGGTCGGTGGCGTGATCAAGGAAGAGAAGAGCCCCCCGCGGGAAGAAGCCGACCCCCGCGGAGGAGGAAGGGGAGCAGATGGGGCTTACCTCTACCCTGCTCCGGAAAACTCTCCAGGGGATGTCCCTGGCAGATCTAGGATGGTGGAGGAGCCTCTGCTTCAGCAGGAGACCCCGGGACATCTGGGCGCTCCCTGGAGAACCGGGGTAAAGCGGAGAGGTGAGTAGAAAAGGGAACAGTGCAATCCGGGGGGGGGGGGGGGGAGGAGAGGGGAATCTGCTTTATCCAGACATCAGAGAAGGAATGGACTTAGGGTCATCAATTCCTTCATCTCTGACCTCCTTACTTTGAAATAAAGTCCCCTTAAGTTCAGTGGAATCGATTCCCAGGGATGTGAGCTTAGAGCTGGAACGATTTTGCCATCTGCTCAGATTCCTGTCTCTCATTTCCAACAAGTGCTGCTTTGCAGGGTTTCCCAGTTAAAGGTTTCAGATATTAAGTGCCAGAGATAAGCAGGTGAACTGCTGTTTAAAAGCCTGATTGAACTGTTTCACCTTCACTTTTACCTCTGTAACTGTGGGAGGAGTCCTAGTGGACAGTCATTTAAATATGAGCCAGTAATGTGCTGCAGCTGCCAAAAAAGCCAACACAATTCTAGATTGCATTAACCAAGGGATAGAATCAAGATCACGTGAAGTTTTAACACTGTAGCATTTTATAATGCCTTGGTAAGGCCACACTTGGAATACGGCATCCAGGTTTGGTCACCACGATGTAAAAAAGATGTTGAGACTCTAGAAAGAGTGCAGAGAGGAGCAACAAAGATGATTAGGGGACTGGAGGCTAAAACATAAAGAATGGTTGCAGGAACTGGGTATGTCTAGTTTATGAAAAGAAGGACTAGGGGAGACATGATAGCAGTGTTCCAATATCTCAGGGGTTGCCACAAAAGAAAGGGAATCAAGCTATTCTCCAAAGCACCTGAAGGCAGGACAAGAAGCAATGGGTGGAATGTCATCAAGGAGAGAAACAACCTAGAACTAAGGAGAAGTTTCTTGACAATTAGAACAATTAATCAGTGGAACAACTAGCCTTCAGAAGTTGTGAATACTCCAACACTGGAGGTTTTTAAGAGGAGATTGGACAACTATTTGTCTGAATTGGTACACCTTTTGCAACCTTCTGACAAGCTTGACTCATTAGTAACCGTGTTACTAATTTAACAACTGCAGTGATTCACTTAACAAATGTGGCAAGAAAAGTTGTAAAAACTTGCTTAACAAATTTCTCACTTAGCAAAGTTTGGGCTCAATTGTGGCTGTAAGTTGAGGACTACCTGTACTTAAATTCGCTGTGCTTTTCTTATTCCCTTTTTCCAACGATACTCCCTCTATTGGTTTTTTTTGCCCCAGACATTTAACATTCACTGAATTACATGAGTTTTAGGGATATTTTTATCTTTTGATGTTTCTACATTAGACTTCCTTATGTATGTTAATAGTTCCCCTCTTGATTCTTTGAATCTCACCTTGTCTATATGAATTATTATTTTATTATTATATTATATTTATATACCGCTCTACTCCCGGGGGACTCAGGGCGGTGTACAGACAAATGATAAAATACATATAATACAAATATTTTAAAGAATTGATTAAAATACAATTAAATAATTTGGTCTTAAACCTAAAATTAAAACTCTAAATTTATGAGATTAAGATTTAAAAATATAAGAGCAATTTTAGAAGAGGTTAGTCCAGGCCAGCCTGCTGGAATAGAAACGTCTTGAGGGCACGGCGGAAAGCGCGGAGATCTGGGATTGTCCGTATCTCCGGGGGGAGCTTGTTCCACATGGTGGGTGCCCCCACAGAGAAGGCTCTCCCCCTGGGGGCCGTCAGTCGACACTGTTTGACCGACGGCACCCTGAGAAGCCCCTCTCTATGGGAGCGTACTGGTCGGTGAGAGGGTACTGGTGGCAGAAGGCGGTCTCGAAGATAGCCCGGTCCTAAGCCATGGAGCGTTCTAAAGGTGGTAACCAAAACCTTGAAGTGCATGAATGATGAATGATGAAAGGACATGCTACTTCATTAGTATATGTATGTCAGAGGCTGGTTCTCGTGTTAGGTGACATAGTTTTGGTCTTCATCTCTGCCACTCGAATAATATCATCTCATTCCTCCCTGCCACCAGCCTTTTCCAGGTCACGGAATCTGCTGAGCACACGCGAGAAGTTGGCCCAGCTCCGGAACAGGAGGAAGAGACCCTGGGATGACAAATTTGATGAGTTGGTGCGGGATATCCGGGCACATTTCAGAGAGAGAGAAAAGCTATTTCAAGGACTATGGGAAGAAGAGAAAGCTCAACGGGAGAAGGATCGGCAGCTTTGGGTAGCTGAGATGGCTTGGATTCGACAAATGTGGACCAAGAGCCAGAAGGAGAAGGAAGCAGAAGAAGACAAGGGGACGAATGGGCCTGGACATGTAAAGGAAGAGAATCGAAATAAAGATGTCTGCAAAGACTCTGAAGAGGGATCTTGTAAAGAGAGCAGGGTTCAGGAACCCCTGCTGCTAAAGGTTTCCCACGCTTTATAGCAGCCCTTCATATCTCACTAGCTTAAATCTCTTCCTCTGGAGCATTTTTTTTGGAGGTGGAGGGACTACTTATCCCACCTTTATTATTTTTATAAATAACTCAAGGCAGTGAACCTATATAATACTCTTTTTTCCTCCTATTCTCCCCACAACAACCCTGTGAAATGAATTGGGCTGAGAGAGAGTGATTGAGCCAAAATCACTCAGCTGATTTTCATGCCTAAAGTGGGATGAGAACTAATGATCTCCTGCTGATTGGCCCCAAATCACTCAGCCAGCTTTCACACCTAAGGCAGGACTAGAACTCACAGTCTTCCAGATTCTAGCCTAATGGCTTAACCACTAGACCAAACTGTCTTGTTTGTTTAATTATAGCGAATGAATAAACTCTGGCGGTTGAATTTGTACAATCCCAAATCCAAGGTAAACAGGCCACATTTGGATTTAATGTGGCTTTAAGAGCCGTGGTAGCACAATGGTTAGAACATTTTGCAGTACTGCAGGCTACTTTTGCTGACTGCTGGCTGCCAGCAGTTTGGCAGTTTGATTCTCACAGGCTCATGGTTGACTCATCCTTCCATCCTTCCGAGGTCGGTAAAATGGGGACCCAGATTGTTGGGGATGATATGCTGACTCTGTAAACTGCTTAGACTTAAAACATGGTGAAGTGGTATATAAGTTTAAGTGATATTGCTAATGTATTGGAACCCAGCTTGTAATTCTCATGAGCCTCAAGCAACATAACTGATAGTCAGGGAATTCTAGATAAAAACATCTGGTGAGACCCAGGTTGAAATGTTCTCCAGCTTTTCTTCTTGAGGGTTTCAAACTTTGGCTTTTGTATACTTGTGTTCAAGCCGAATTAGTGTCTTTTGGGAACAATCTCACTCTCTGCCACCCTTCCATAGTAATTCTTACAATAGGATTAGATTCTCTGTAATAATTATTTTAGACTTGAAATCCTTGACAGTTTTAAGCTACCTTTCTACAGTCTAGCACTGTGTTTCTTAACGGTTAGGTTTAACTGATCACTTAGTGAATTCTCTGCATAGATTTGAAAATGAATGAAAACAGTACAGGTAGTCCTCGACTTATAGCAGTTCATTTAGTGACCGTTCAAAGTTACAATGGCACTGAAAAAATGACTTAGGACCGTTTTTCACACTTACAACCTTACAACCAATATGTTTAATAAGCTTAGAATTTTCCACAACCTGGTAGCTATTGCCGTATTACTCCAACATTGACTATTAGAGTGTTGAAGATACCAGAAACTCAGCTTTTTGCACTGCTCCCAAATCAG
Source organism: Ptyas mucosa (assembly GCA_012654045.1). Classification (NCBI taxonomy): domain Eukaryota; kingdom Metazoa; phylum Chordata; class Lepidosauria; order Squamata; family Colubridae; genus Ptyas; species Ptyas mucosa. The sequence goes on from WNWU01013574.1 coordinate 3,641,158, forward strand.
GACACCTGACTTAGGAACACGGTTACTTACAAAACAACTTGATGTGCAAACAGAACACAATTCATTACTCTCTTAGTTGAAATAATCCTACAGTTTGACAGATGGAATAGAACAGAACAGAACAACAGAGTTGGAAGGGACCTTAGAGGTCTTCTAGTCCAACCCCCTTCCAGTGTTTAAGAAGAGATTGGACAACCATTTGTCTGAAATGGTATAGGGTTTCCTACCTGAGCAGGGGATTAGACTAAAAGATTAAGCGAATTCTGCTTCCCCCATTGACTTGTCAAAAGCCAACTGGGAAGGTTATAAACGGGGATCACATGACACTGGGACACTGCAACCATTGTAAATACATGCTGGTATTTTGAACCTGAATCTTCACCATGTGACCTTGGGGATGCTTGTAAGTGTGAAGACTGGTTGGAAGGCCCTTTTTTCAGTGCCATTGTAATTTTGAACAATCGCTAAATGAACAGTTGCAAGTCGAGGACTGCCTGCAATGCTAAAGGCTGAGTGTTCTGGTCTTTCCTCTCGATTAGGGTGGATCACTGGGTAGGGAAACAGTGGATCTCCAAATGTTATGCTAACGGGTCTCCTTTCAGCCCTGACTATTGGCTAGGCCTAACAGCATGGCCTGTTAGTCTAGCTGCTTTTTGAAGCTACAGGTTCCCTCCCTGAAACTGGCTGTTCCCTCCTGTTTTCTGGAAAAGGTTGCTAAGTATCCATTATTATTTGAAGAAGATTCCAATTCTTCCAAATAGGTATAGAGTAAATTCTTTTCCCTATAACCTGACATTTCCCTCTTTCTCTTCAGTCCTGGCTGGAATCTCATGGTCGTAAACTGGGACACTTTATAAAGGGCAAGTGGCTGAAACCAGATGGGCGAGAGACCTACACAATCAAGAATCCCAACACAGGTAAAGAGGGTGGATGAACAAGGGAGGCTGGCTTTTGTGGGAGGTTACATATATTCTGCATTTCTGCTGGCTGGGGAATTCTGGGAATTGAAGGCCACCCATTTTAAACTTGCTAAGGTAGAGAAACATTGATTTAGTATTTTATATGCTTCTGCTCCAAAAACCCAATTTCTCTGAGGCTGGAAAGGCTTATATTTTCTGTGCTGCTTGTAATGCCATGAAACTGCTGATAAACCAGGGCTAAAGAGATGCCAAAGGCCATTCACATTGCCTTATTGTCCACCCTGAAGTGAACCTGGCTGAGGCCATCTTGGAGGCTTCAGGATTGCCACAAAGCAGGGCAGAAGAAGGGACAGGAAGGGGGGAAATAGCTAGATGTGGTTTTGTAGCCCAAACAAAAAGGTTTTCTTGTGGGAACCAAGGACGTTCTAACAGGTGGCTGGCCAGAGGAGGAGTGAAGTAACCTAGCAACCAGCCAGCACCTTGATTGGACAGCATGACCTGTGACTCGGGGGAAACGGGGAAACTTTTTACTTTTTAATTAGGGGAAAGCCATGGGAACTTTCAGAGTCAGCTTTCACCAGTTGTGCCAATATGATGTATCCAATAAATTGTTCTTTGAGGAACTTGCCTGCCTCCGTGTTCTGCTTTCTATGGGTGCGTTACTTGGAACGCTGACACTTACTTGATCCCAACTCCCAAAACTGTAGTGATTTATTTATTTTATAAAATTTGTATGCCGCCCTATCTCCAAGGACTCAGGGCGGCTCACAATGACCATCGACCAAGCGACTGTTAAAACAACAAATACAGATAAAAATCTAAAAAGTATTTTAAAAAATTAAAATATACTACCCCATCAGTCCAGGCCAGGGGACATAAATAACCAGGTTTTCAATTCACGGCGGAAGGTACGGAGGTCAGGGGCCAACCAGAGCCCCAAGGGAAGTTGATTCCAAAGGGTGGGGGCGCTCACAGAGAAGGCTCTACTCCTGGGGGTCGTCAACCGACATTGTCTGGCCGAGGGCACTCTGAGTAGGCCCCCTCTGTGAGAGCATACTGGGTGATGGGAAGTTGACGCTGGTTGCAAGTGGTCCGACAAATAACCTGGACCTAAGCCATGATTGCTGCTAATATCTCCTTCCCCTTCCAAAAAAGGCAGACTGTACTCCTTAAAACGACAGCAAATCCTGCTTCCCAAAATTGCTAAGAATTTCTGAACCTTTCAATCAATCCCTGATGGTGCAGTGGTTAGAATGCAATATTCCAGGTGGATTCTGCCCACTGCAGGAAGTTCGAACCTGACTCAACTTTCCATCCTTCCGAGGTGGGTAAAATGAGAACCCAGATTGTTGGGAGCAATATGCTGACTCTGTAAACCGCTTAGAGAGGGCTGGAAAGCACTGTGAAGCGGTGTATAAGTCCAAGTGCTATTGATATTGTTATTTCAGGTTAGACTTCAGAAGAAAAAAACACCCTTCTTTCTTCTCCCTTCTCTCCTTTAGGGGATCCACTGGCCACCACAATCCAAGGCAAGAAAGAAGATGTGGACAAAGCTATTCAGGCTGCTAAAGTAGCCTATGAAAGTTGGAGTCTACTGCCCGGCCATGTTCGAGCCCGACACCTTTACAAGTAAGAGGCAGGCACAAGAGGGTAATCTTGGCGACTTACAGATAGTCCTCTACTTATGACCACAATTGCGCCCCCAAGTTCTGCTAAGCAAGGCAGTTGTTCAGCTTTCTTCAGTTTTGAATAGAATAGAAATAGAATTCTTTATTGGCCAAGTGTGATTGGACACACAAGGAATTTGTCTGCAGTGCATAAGTTGTCAATGTACATACAAGCAAAAAGTGACAAATCATGATCATATTCATCATAAAATACATAACCGTAAGTGATAGTCATAGGGTACTAAATAAGCAATCAACATAAATCATAAATCATTTCTTTTCAAGCAGGCCGGCCTGACCTAACCTCATCTAAAAACTACTTTAAATTTTATATTCTGAATCTGCCCCAGAAACTTGAAATGATCTAATTCAATACTATATCCGAACCTAACTATTTAATTATATTTTAAATCGGTTTTTTCAATTCCTTTATTACATGTATATTTCGTTCAACTGTACACCGCCCTGAGTCCTTTCGGGAGTAGGGCGGTATATAAATTTAATAAATAAATAAATAAAAATACTAGGATATTAAACAAAACAATATAAATCATAAGATACAAGCAACATAAGATAAGGAGAAAAGTCATAGGAAAGACAAGAAGGATAATAGTAACAGAGCCCTATTAGGTAGTTTGACAGTGTTGTGGGAATTAGTCGTTTAGGAGAGGGATGGGATGGGAGAAAAAACTCCTTGTGTCTGGTTGTTTTGGAATGCAGTGCCCTATAGGAGCCTTGGTGGAACAGTGGATTAAAGCGCTGTTAAATAGCACTTAGATGCCAACTGCCTGCAATTACTGCGAGTTCAAATCTCACCAGGCTCAAGGTTGACTCAGCCTTCCATCCTTTCGAGGTAGGTAAAATGAGAACCCGGATTGTGGGGGCAATAAGCTGACTTTGTATAAAAAAGAACACTGCTTAGGGGGGGCTGAAAGCCCTACTAAGCAGGTATATACAAAAGTATGAAGGCTATTGCTTAACGCACTGTAAGCCGCCCTGAGTCTCTGGAAAAGGGCGGCATATAAATCGAACCAATAAATAAATACAACATCACCATGAGGGAAGAAGTTAAAACAGTTTATGTCCAGGATGTGAGGGGTAATATAAAATACAAAAATACAAAAGCAAATAGTAGGAAAAATAGGGGAGGGAAAAGAGAAAGAAAGAGGGGAAAAAGGGGGGGAAAGAAGGAAAAAAAGAAAAAAAAGCTGTTGACTGCCGACTGCCTTTGGTGCAGTAGAATAAGATAATAACATCAAAACTCAATTTTTTTACTTTTACATACTATAATAGTATAAACCAGTGCTTCTCAAATAGTGGGGCGCGCCCCCCCAGGGGGGGCGCGAGGCTCCATAAAAGGGGGCGCGTTTGACCTCGGCATCTGATTGGCTGTCCAAAACCCTTGTGACACGAGCCTGTCGGAGCCATCTTTAGTGTGGGACGTCCATCCACACTTATTTTGTTGCCCGACGGATGTGCGCCCAATTGATGCTCAAATGACTGACAATGACCTTCTCCTGTGAAACATAACGCTGCCCCAATTAATCAAACTTGCTAAAGAAATCGGGCTACCGCTGCTGACATTCGCATCGATAGTGAGCATTAAGCCAGTACATGTGACTGCGCATGCTCCTCCCTTTCAAGGAGAACAGACCTTTTTCTAATAATGATACTATTTACAGTCGCGCGGGGGGCGCGAAAAATGTTTTCTTCTTCCTAGGGGAGCATGACAGAAAATAATTGAGAAGCACTGGTATAAACTAACCATTTTTATAACAACAAATCTATCTAATTGGTAAAACCCAAAATCAAAGTTTCATTTTTTTTCCCCACCTCGAGTACAAAGTCCAGACGTGGTTTCCAACTAGAAACAAAAGTAATTGTGGTTTTTTGTTTTTTTTATCAAAGCAGTCCATTGCTAACTGAGGCAGTTGTTAAGTGAGTTTTGCTGCGTTTTCCACCGTTTTTGCCACAGTTGTTAAGTGAATCGGTGGAATTATTAAGTAAATCAAGCCGTCATTAAGCGAATCTGCTTCCCCATTTACTTTGTCGGAAGCCAGCCGGGAAGGTTACAGATGAGAATCATATCATCCTGGTATAGTGCAACTGTCACAAATACATGCCATTTTGCAAGTGCCCAGATTTTGATCATGTGACCACGGGGATGCTGCAACGGTCGTAAGAGTGAAAACTGATCATGTCACTATTTTCTGTGCTGTTGTAACTTCCAATAGTTGCTAAATGAATACAATAGGTATCTTTGAGTATAGATTGGGGAAACAGTGGTTTGTCTGTTTGTAGTGAGAGATGCTAGGAACTGCAATTCAATAACACCTGGACATTCTCCACCTATGTCCTGGCCCCGGGTGATTGCAGAATTGTAACAACTGCAGGTAATCCTTGACTTACAACAGTTCATTTAGTGATTGTTGAAAATACAACCTCACTGAAAAAAGTGACTTATGACCGTTTTTCACACTTATGACTGTTTTAGCAGTCACATGACCATAGTCATGTGATCAAAATTCAGATGCTTGGCAACTGATTCATATTTATGACGGTTGCAGTGTCCTGGGGTCATGTGATCCTTTTTTGCAACCTTCTGACAGGAAGATTCAATAGGGACGCCAGATTCACTTAACAACCATGTTACCAAGTTAACAACTGCAGTGATTCACTTAACAACTGTGACAAGACTTTTCGTTGGGCCCTAAAAACTCACCTTTCAGTTAGCCGGGCTGGTCTGATTTTATCTTGGTTTTAAATTGACACTGATCTTAAATTGAAATATTTTAAATTAATGGGCCAAACTTTATATAATCTATTTTAAATAACTATTTTAACTTTTATGTACAAATGTTTTATTTTGGCTGTTCACCGCCCTGAGTCCGAAAGGAGAAAGGCGGTATAAAAGTTTAATTAATAAATAAATAAATAAATAAATAAGAAGGATTATAAAATGGGGCAAAATTCACTTAATAACTGTCTCACTCAATTTTGCGCTCAATTGTAGTCATAATTCGAGGACTGCCTGTACACCACACTTACTATTTTAGTCATGTGTAGCTAGGACTATCCAGAATCATCACTGTTTAATTTTTTTTTCAGGTGTCATTGGAAACCAGAGTTCTAAATGATCTTTAATAGAATTCTCAAAGTGTTAATTTCTAAGAGTTTTGAAAGAAGCTATGCCATGGTATAGCACCTACAGTATAGTTCACTGTTTTCAAACTTGGCAACTTTTAAGATGTGTGGACTTCAACACCCAGAATTCCTTAGCCTGGGGGTCCCCAAACCCCAGGCCGTGGCCCAGTACTGTGTCATGAGCCATTCGGAACTCGGCTTCAGAAAGCAGCAGGCGAGCACATGCGCATGCTCCATTTGCACAAGCAAAGGGTGCGCATGCCTGCCACTCATGTAAATGGAGCTGCATGTGTGCGCACACTTGCCAGCTGCTTGTGCGGAACCATCCCATCTCCCCCCCCCCTCCTCCCAAAACCGGTCTTCAAAGCCAGAAAGGTTGGTGAACTCTGCCCTAGCCAAACAGAATTGAAGTCCACACATCTTAAAAGTTGCCTCTGCCTTGGCATCCTCCAGATAAATGTATTTCATCCTCCAGAATTTTAATTAAA
>WNWU01013574.1:3647776-3662232 GCA_012654045.1 Ptyas mucosa
GGGCGGGGTGCATTGAATTATGGGTGTGGGCACACGCCCGACCTCCCTGCGCTCTCTCCACTTTTGGCACACGACGGCAAAAAGCTTAGCCATCACTGCTATAGCTTATTCCTCTCAACTGGTCCTGGAACTGCCACATGTGCAGCCTTTCAGTCCAGCTGTGCTTTATCTGAAGTTGCCTCTTCCCACAGTATTGCCAGGACCATCCAGAAACATCAGCGGCTGCTCAGCGTTCTGGAGAGTCTCGACAGTGGAAACGTGATCCGTGAAAGCCAAGAAGCAGATCTTCCTTTGGTTGTACGCCATTTCTACCACTACGCAGGATGGGCCCAACTGATGGATGAACAGATGAGCAACTGGCAACCACTTGGTAAGCTGGGGAGACTGGAATCTTAGCCTGGAAAAAACACCCGGCGTCCTATTTAGTCAGGTTTTCCCCTCCCCCCGCTTGAAGTACTGAATACTGGAGCTGGGATCTGATTGGGGAATTCTGGGAGTTGAAGTCCTCAAGTCTTAAAATTGCCAAGTTTGGAGACTTCTGCACTAGAAGAGAATGAAATGGTTGAAACACTTGGCTTTAGGTTCTATGTAATGATTACAAGTTCATAGCAAGACCCTGAGTGGCGCAGCAGACTAATGCAGACTAATGCTACTGTTAAAAGTAGTATTTAGTTTCCAGCTGCCTGCAATTACTGCGAGTTCAATTCTCACCAGGCTCAAGGTTGACTCAGCCTTCCATCCTTTCTAAGGTGGGTAAAATGAGGACCCGGTTTGTGGGGGCAATAAGCTGACTTTGTATAAAAAATATACAAAAGTATGAAGGCTATTGCTTAACGCATTATATGCCACCCTGAGCCTCCGGAGAAGGGCGGCATATAAATCAAAAATAAAAAAATAAAAATAAATAGCAGGTTGTTTTGATCTCTTGAAAGCTCCTGAATCTTGTAATGATCTGTTGACACTTGAAATACCACCAAAATGGCCATAACAGGAACAGGGCACATTGGAACCTTGAAATGACTTGACTTTGACTATTCGGTATGCCCTTGTCATGTATGATAATGCAGTAATGATCAAAGAAAGGAGAGGATTGTTTATAAAGATTGCAATGCTTCTGAAATTAAGGACTGGGTTGTACAGATTGTCCTTGACTTATGACCATAATTGAGCCCAACATTTCTGTTGTTAAGAGATATTTGTTAAATGAGTTTTGCCCCATTTTACAACTTTTCTTGCTGCAGTTATTAAGTGAATCACTGCAGTTGATAAATTAGTAACCTGGTTGTTACAGTGAATCTGATTTCCCATTGACTTTGCTTGTCAGAAGGTCTCAAAAGGTGATCAGATGACCCTGGGACACAGCAAAGGGCATAAATATAAACCAATTGCCAAGCATCTCAATTTTGATCACATGATCATGTGGATGCTGTAAAGATCATAACTATTAAAAAATGGTCATAAGTCACATTTTTCAGTGCCTTTGTAACTTTGAACGATCTCTAAACGAAGTGTTGTAAGTGGAGGACTACCTGTATATAGAATATCTGTACACAAAGAGGCTTTTTTCTTGCATCTAACTGTATTTTTGGTAGAGGTGAGTGAATTGGAGACACCGAATGAAGGTTGCTTAGATATTGTTATTGGGTGGAGAGAAATGGGTGACCTTACCTTGGTCTCCAGTCTTTGTAGGTGTTGTCCCCTACCTTCTAGCACAGCGGTCTGCAACCTTAAACACTCAAAGAGCCATTTGGACAATTTCTCTCAAAGAGCCATTTGGACCCATTTCCCACAGAAAAGAAAAACCCAGGAGCCACAAAACCTGGATGGGCGTGGCCAACTCAATGTCACTCCCACTCAGTCACATGATACCCCTAGCCACGCCTACCCAGGTTTTGTGGTGTTTTCTTTTCTGTGCGATACGGCTCTCTCCCCCCCACCCTTCCCTCCCTCCATTCCTTCTTCACTGCCCCCCCCTCCCACTGGTGGAGGATAGTGGGAATCTGACGTCCGGAGACAGAAAAAGAAGAGAGAACAGATGTGAAAGATCTGTTCTAAGAACCCTAAATAAAAACCCCCAATAAGTGAGTGCATATTTGAAAGTAGCCCCCTTCCCAGCCATTCTGCATTCATGTGCAAGAATAGATTGCTGCAAGAATAGTGTTTGGATATAAAAGACAGTTCTTCCACATTGAATCTCTGTGTGTCTGTGTGTGTGTGTTTGCACAAGAACAGACAGAATAATGTAAGTTACCCATGCAGGTGCGAAGCCACTTATCTGGGACAAATCAGGCACATGAACAATTCTTGTGTGCCTGGCAAAGTCCGGTGGGCCAGGCACAGATAGAGACAGATTGTTACACTCATCCAGAATGAGTCTCCAGAATGAGCCGATGCGCAAATGGAGTGACAGGAGCCGCAGCATTTCCGGAGCAAATCAGGTGCAGGGCAACCAAGGAGCGCACTGGCAACTGCAGAGTCTCCCCCTTCCATCCAAGGTGCAACCGTCTCCCCCGCCACAGGAGGAGGCCGGGAGAAACGTGCACGTCTTGAATCCGTGCATACCCGTCACTCTGGTGCTGCTGCTGCCGCTGCCACTTTGGAGCCCACTGAAGATGGCAAACTAGCAGTGCACCGACGATCAGCGGGGAGGTGGGGCATCACAGCAACTGACATCCGGGAGGCAACAGCGAGCTGCCGGAAGAAGCGCCCGTGAGATCCAGCAAGTACAAGGGTACTTCACTCCCACTCTGGAATATGGAGCAAGTCTCCATCCACTGCCGTTGCCCTTACCTTCTCAGGCCAGGCGAGAAGTGACTGGGGGGGAGGGTGAGAGGCAGGGCCAGCCAGTGGTGGGATCATCCGCAGGGAGCCGGAGCAGAGAAGTGAAGGAGATGCATGCTGCTCTGGAGCCACAGGTTGCCGACACCCGTTCTGGCAGAATGAACGCTTCCCAGAATTGTGGCTGATTCTGCGCAGCTTCTTAAACTAATCCCTTCATCATCAATAATTTTATCTTCAGTTTTTTCAACATAATAATTTATTTGGGTGTGTCTATTCATTATGATGGAAACCTAGGAACACTATTAGCTCTTTCCATGTGTTTAAATGCTAATGGGGTCATGCAGGCACACACACACACACACACACACACACACACACACACACACATACAAACATTAATCCCTAGTGATTAGATTTGGGGTCCCAGGCAAACTGTGTGTATTGTCCAGTAGTAAACCGCTTTGTTTAATTACATTTGCTTTTTGCATTGTATTCTTTATTTTTTTGTACAGCTGTCTACAGTAGCTTAATGTTTTACATTAAAAGCCCACAGCAAGGTTGATAGTAATAAAAAAATAAATAAGAACAGGCACTAGTGATAGGTTTAACTGTTAAGGCTGCAACATTTTTTTGGATTATTTGAAGGATGAATATTGCATGTTGAATGCTTCAACACCGGAGGCTTTTAAGAAGAGAGTGGACAGCCATTTGTCTACAATACAGCCATCTGTATAGGGTCTCCTGTCTAAGCAGGGGTTGAACTAGAAGATCTCTAACGTCCCTTTCCACTCTGTTATTCTGTTATTAAATGAGGTGAAAAACACTTTAGATATCAAACATAACTTTATTGTATGATATTGTTGCAAATTGAGTCTCATGACTAGTTATATGAATGTATGTAATAAATAATTGAAAATTTTTAAAAATTCAATAAAGAAGTCAGCTCCTGAAATGCAACAAGATTTGCATTCACAGTTTTGTGGTGTGCTATAATGTAGGTTCAGCTAGAATCCCCACTATATTAACACACTTGCTGGCTAGGTAGAACTCTGGACTTCCTCTCTAAGAAATAACACCTATAGGAAGTTTTGGTCTTGGAGTGCAGCCTTCCTGTACAGATCCCAAAGGGAAAATAGAGAAAATTTGGCACATTTGGGGCCCCCTAAAAAGGATTGTTGTAGGTACTGAACGCAGCCATGGGAACACTCCATTTCTGATGAAACTTGTCTCTCTTTAGGTGTTGTTGCTATTCTTATTCCTCGAAGTTTTCCTTTGCTGACGCTGACATGGAAGTTGTGTTCAGCCCTGGCAATGGGTATGTAAAAATGGTTCCAACTCATGCAAGCAAGTCTTGAATCACTGAGTTGATCTCAATTTACTCTATCTTGTGAGGGTAATCTGAGAGTAAAATTATGCAGAGAAAAAGAAACTTGAACTCAGTTCTTTGAAAGATGATGTGGTTAAAAATATGTATTCTTTATTCCATTAAGAAAATTTATGTGGTTGCCCAATTCACTTAGGCTGACTCCTGGTGGCTTATAGAATCCCAATAGAAAACTCAATGAACTCTTAGCCTCCTGGTGACAACAATCAAATAAACCACATGATGGGCTCCATATATTATCTTGGGATGTCCAGGCTCACTGGCAAAACCATGTCTTCAGGGCTTTTTAAAAGGGTATCAAGGTGAGGGTCAATCTTATCTCCACAGCGATATGTTCCACAGGAAGAGAGCCACCACGGATAAGGCCTTTCTTCTTGGTCCCACTAAATGGGCCTCCTTAAGAGAAGGAACCTATAGCATACCTTGTCTCCCTGCTGTGCTTTTAAAGGAAATATTGTAACCTGGAGTTGAGAATTGGTTTGGTGTAGAGCAGGGATGTCAGACTCAAGGCTCGCAGCCCACATCCGGCCTGCATGGTGCTTAGATCTGGCCCGCGGGTCCAGTCTGGAAATAGCAAAGGACTGGCCTACAGTGCTTCTGCTAGCAAAAATAGGGCGTGACGCAGAGGTGGGTTTCGGCAGGTTCTGACCAGTTCTAGAGAACTGGTAGCGAAAATTTTGAGTAATTCGTAGAACCGGTAGTAAAAATTCTGACTGGCCCCACCCCCATCTATTCTCTGCCTCCCAAGTCTCAGCTGATCGGGAGGAAATGGGGATTTTGCAGTAACCTTCCCCTGGAGTGGGGTGGGAATGGAGATTTTACAGTATCCTTCCCCTGCCACGCCCACCAAGCTATGCCACACCCACAGAACTGATAGTAAAAAAATTTGAAACCCACCACTGGCGTCCCTCGTTCCCCCACACACACAACCGCTTTTGGCCTCCAGAGTGCCTTCCAAGCCCAAAATGGGACCTCCGGAGTGTTCCAAGAGGCCATCTTTGATTCAGAAGGTTATATATGGGAGGGAAAACAAAATATTTTACCGTTCAGGCTTGCAGGATTCTGCTACTATAGCCTATGTCAATAATTTATAGTTCTAGCCTTCCTATGGAGTCAGTTTCTTGATCTGATCTCTCTCTCATAAGATGATTAAAAAAACAAAATCACAGAAATGTATGCCTCCCTATTTTTATAAGTTTATAAAACCATGTCTGTGGAGGTGCGGTCCTGTATCACGCCCACCATGGCCACCCCCAGCCCCCCCACCCGGCCTTCCAAGGTCAAACCCAATCTTGATATGGCCCTCAATGAAATTGAGTTTGACACCCCTGGTGAAGAGGTTAAAGGCATCGGGTCAGAAACCAGAAGATTGTGAGTTCTAGTCCTGCCTTGGGCACAAAGCCAGCTGGATGACTTTACCTCAGTTACTGTTTCTCAAACCTAGAAAGAAGGCAGTGATGAACTATATCTGAACATTTTACCAAGAAAATTGCATGGACTTCTTACATTGAATGTTGTCTCACAGGCACTATCACCGACAAACTGGAGTTATAAACTGGGTACTTTGAATAGTATAGGTTGTATAGATCAATAAACTCACAAGATCTACTTTTTTATTTGTCATTTATCTATCCCCAGCATACTTGAAAATACTTTGTCTTTATATGTGGCTGATATCAGTCTTCTAGGTGTCACCTTGATAAGAACGTTCCCTAAACTCCTGGAATGTTAAGCGCCAAGGACTTTTCTTCCATCTTCCCTTTCAGTTTCATTGGCCATCTACCCACGATTGAACCTTGAGATGGAGAAAAGGACTCTGGTTCCCCATTTTCCCTGCCTCAATTGTCTTTTTTCAAATTGCCCTTATTTACAAATGCTTTCTTGTCTTGATTCTGCTGACCCAGTGCTAGATGTAAGTGTGAGCTAAACAAGATACGACTTCAACTTTTTCTGAAAACACAAGGTCCTTTTTTTGTGAGACCTTCTGGGGTTACATTTTAACAAAAAGCCTTGAGAGTTCAGGGCCTTATCTCGTCTAAATCTGGCACTGACTTCTGTCATGAAAAAAATGGATATCATTGGCTCCCCCTTTGTCTCCTTCAGCTTTCCCCCCCACCACCACCTAATGTCCTTCAATTTTCCCAAGTGACTGGGAATAGAGGTGATTGAGCCTCAAATTTATCTTGCTAAGTGAGATATTTGTTTTGCCCCATTTTACGATCATATGACCCGGGATACTGCAACCGTCATGAATATAAGTCAGTTGCCAACTGTATTTGGATCACATGACCATAGGGATGCTGCAGTCATAAGTGTGAAAACTAGTCATAAGTCACTTCTTTCAGTGATGTTGTAACTTTGAACAGTCACTAAATGAACTGTTGTAAGTCAAGGCCTACCTGTCATAGGAGTTGTCATAGGAGTTGCAGTCCAACATATTTGGAAGCCACTGCATATCAGATGGGAGAGAAGAATATAGGGAATAGACATTTCTCTAGCTTTTTACCTGCCTTTTCTCTTCTTTTCCATCCCTAACTCTCCACTGCATGCTTTGCCAACAGGAAACACGACAATCCTGAAGCCAGCCAGGTCCACCGGTTTGGCTGCTCTGTTCTTCGCCGAGGTCTGTACCCAAGCTGGGCTTCCCCCAGGGGTCTTCAATGTCCTCACTGGTGATCAGGGGCTGGGAGAAGCCTTGGCACGCGACCCAGGCATTGACAAAGTGGCCTTTGCTGGAACTGCCAAGGTAAAGTGAGTCGTCATGGGTGAATAGGCGGCGATATAAATCTAATAAATAAATAAAATAAATCCCCTTTGTCTCCCTCCATTCAGGCATTTAAGAAGAGGCTCAGGAGGGAAGATCAGGGTTGGGTTGCTTTTACCAGTCTTGAGGGTAACATAGTTGATATATAGGTTAAGGTATTGGTCTCCAACCTTTCTGGACCGGCAGAGGCAGGGGAGGGAAGAGGGGATGGTTTCATGCAGGAGCTGCTTTCACAAATGTAGCTTCGCACACACATGCACACGCACTAACCCACCACTTCCATAGCCCGGTTCCAAATGGGTTGCAGCCTGGGCCATGGTCTGGGGGTTGGGGACCCCTGGGTTAAAGCACCAAGGGTGAGTTCTAGTCCTGCCTTAGGCATGAAAGCTGGCCGAGTGTCTTCAGCCCAATCACCAGGAGTCTGTGAGTTCTAGTCCTGCCTTAGACAGGAAAGTCAAATGGATAACCTTGGGCCAGTTGTTCTCTCTCTTAGCTCAACTTGCTTCCCAGGGTTGTTATTGTGGGGAAAATAGGAAGGAGTATTGTGGTGTTCACCACCTTGATTTATTTATAAAAAAAATTAAAAGGTGGGATATACACGAATAAAAATGTCTGATGAGGCTGCAGTCCTGTCTGCATTTTGTAAACTGTTGCATTAAGAGCAGGATGAAGTTATTCTGAAGTATTACATTCGAAGTCAGAAGGATCTATTCCGTCCCTCCTTTTTTTAAAAAAAAAACAAAAAACACTGTCTCATTCAATTTAGTCAAAGAGAATTTGCATTCTTTGAAAAGAGAATTTTGCAGAAATTATATGGCAGCACTATTGTTATTATGGCTATTGTTGCTCTTCCTGTTGATTTGCTTTATGAGGTATTTGATTGGGAAGACAATACAGGTAGTCTTTGACTTACGGCCACAACTGGGACCAGAATTTCCATTGCTAAGCAGGGAACAACTGAACTGTACCCAATTTTTTAAAAAATTGGCCATAGTTTCTTAAGCAAATCACTCAATTATTAAGTGAATCATGCTGTTATTAAATAAATCCCTATTGATTGCTTAGAGGAGGCTGGAAGTCACAAATGGCAGTCAGATTATTTTAGGCCGGGGATGCTGCAACTGTTGTAGTTGCCCAGTGCCCAATTTTCATCATGTGACCATGGAGATGCCATAACAGAGATGCCAGCACTGTTGTGTACTTTGAATGGTTACAAAACTAATGGCTGCAGGTTGAGGATTACCTGTATGCAGAAAATGTGAAAAACGCATCATAACAATGAAAAAAAAATACACATGAAATAAAATAAAAAAGCAATTAAATTAAAAAATTGATTTTTAAAGTGTTCAGGCCCAGAGCCAGGTTTTAAAGCTTTCTCAGATAGAAAAATTGTTTAGCATAAAGATCATTAAGCCCCATTAACAGGAATGTAGTATTTTGACACTTATTTATAATGGTAGTTTTCTCCAATTTGGACAGCTTCCAATTATATTATGGGCTTCAACTCCCTAAATTCTCAGTAATGGCTATGTTGGCAGGGGAAATCTGGGTCTTGAAATTCATTTCCCAGAAAAGATACAGATTAGAGAAGGCTGAACCACAAGAAAGACAAAAGGTATTGTATAGATGCATTTTCCACTGTATAAGATATCATTGCATTCCTGATTTCTTATGTTTTAGTTAAATCCACAAAAAGGAAATGAGGAATTTGCCCAATGGACTTTTTGCAGCGATGATGCTACTATCATTGCTAAAGAACAGTCCTACTCTTGAGAAATTGTTCGACCAATTAAATTCAAAAAAATCTTTCAACCAATTCCTCTGCTCCCAAATTTGGTGGGAAATTTTCAAAAGCTCCTTTTGTCCCAACAATGGGGCACCTAATGGGAAGTTCAATAATTTGTTTCTGTGTGTCCAGCAGTTGTAGAATAGATTTCCTGTCCTGAGGCTTCATATTAGATGGTTTGCAACCCCCAGGCTTCCAGTTAGTTCATTGGAATTATGGGAACTATAGTCTAACACAACTGAAAGATGTCTGGTTGGAGATAGTCACAGTAAAGAACATTTTAGATCTGCTTTCTGAGAAAATCACTTAGCCGTGTTTCACTTTAGGAAGCAAGAGCTTCAAACATTTTTAGTTCTTCCCTCAACAGATAACAGGTAGTCCTCAACTTAGAATAATTCATTTAATGACTTCAAAGTTACAACGGCACTAAAAATAGTTATGACCATTTTTCACATGAACATTGTGGCATCCTCATGATCAGTTGATCAAAATTCAGATGCTTGACAACTGACTTATATTTATGATAATTGCAGTGTCCCAGGGTCATGTAATAATCTTTTCTGACCTTCTGACAAGCAAAGTCAATGGGGAAGCCAGATTCACTTAACAACCGAGTTACTAACTCAACAATTACAGTGATTCACTTAACAAATGTGGCAAGAAAGGACGTTAAATAGGGCAAAACTAACTTAACAAATATCTTATTTAACAAAAATTTTGGGCTCAATTGTGGTCATAAGTCAAGGACTACCTGTATCTACTTCATTCCAGCTTTCTTCTGTTTTCCCATCACCCACTGCATTTCACTGTTCTTTTGATAATGTAGTGTCCTTTTGATAGTGTAGCGCAGGTCTCCTACTTACCAAAATCAGCAACACTTCCATTCTCCCTTGTTCCAACTAGAGCAAGAATTTGACATGAGGAATGGGACTGTGGGCTGGTGTGGGAGGGATGGTCAGTGGCCATTTTAAATATGATGTGATGGGGAATGTGTTGCTGGTACAGGTGGGCCGTTATCTGCGTCAAGCCACAGCTGGCAGTGGCAAGAAGCTTTGTCTCCAACTTGGGGAGAAGTTGCCCTTCATTGTCTTTGACTCGGCTGACTTGGATAGCGCTGTTGACGCGGTGGTGGACGCCATCTGGCTGAATCGAGGACAGGTATGCTTCTAACCAAAGGTAATATAAAATGAAGAAGACATCTGGGGAATGGCTCTTTCTTGACATTTCTCCCTTTTTCAGTTGGCTGGTTGCTCACCCAACCACTGCAAAAGAGGGAAATACTAAAAAACTAAATTCTTCATGTTTCTTCTTTGGCAGCCTGTTAGATTTTAAGCCTATGATATAGTAAACCTTTGTTCAGAATTATCTGAAAAATTTGGCAAATGTATCTAAAACTTTGGATATGCATGTCAGCTGCCCCTTTCAGTTGCAACTATTTATCCAATTACAGTTGTGTTTATTTTTTTGCATTTGCACTTTTTAAGATTAGATTAACAGAGTTGGAAGGGACCTTGTAGGTCATCTAGTCCAACCCCCCACCCAAGCAGGATGTTACATCAATTAGTCCCTAAAAATAGATAGGGACTAGACATATAATTAAAAATTCAAGCAGGAACACAATCTTTTTAAAATAAACTAATGGCTTCTACTTTTAAACTCAGCTTCAACGTTTTTCCAGTTAACAGAAAGAGAACAAAGTAAGGGCAGAAATACTTCAAGAGGATCTTTTTGGCATTACCTCCAAGCTTGTCTCCAGAGATAGAAAGACATTAAAGTTTGCCCAAATTCAAATAGATGAAAATAGTTGTTGAAGTATCCTGCTTCCAGACATATGGCATTTTGTAGGTCATAGCTAACCTTTTGAATAGGGTCAGAAATAGACAATTATACAAGGATTCTACATTGACAAAGCCAGGGTTTGCTTAGCTATAATTTATGAAATAAACTACAGTGTTCATCCAACACAGCACACCAAAACTAAACAAGTTCCAAATATTTCCAAAATGGGCAAAGAATCAATCTGGAAATCATATTATTTTTGTAATTGTTTATCCACACATTCTAAATTTAAACATTTTTTAATGAATCAGGCAGTGAGCTTTATTCTTACTCTGGCAGAATCTTGGCTGCAAAATCCTGCAGCCAAGGATTGAATTAATTAACTCCATGGGTGACTTTTCCTTCCTCTTCTCAGGTCCACAGTGCTGGGGCTCAACTGTTCCTTCAGGAATCTATTGCCAAAGACTTCATTCAACGCCTGAAACACCGAATGGGGCAGCTCCACTTAGGAGACTCTCTGGACAAAATCACAGATGTGGGACCATTGACCAGCGAGAAGCAACGAAATTTTATTGAGAGCCTGGTGGAAGAAGCTCGGGCCGAAGGAGCTGAGGTAAATAGGAAGGAGTCATGCCAGACCAAAGTCATCCTAACAATAATAACATTTAATAACAGTAAGCTAAAGCTAAACAGGGTCAGGCTTTAAATGGGAGAACACCTCAGGAAACCCAAGAATTTTAGGTTAGAGATGGAAGTCCCAGAAGAAGACAGTTCAGTCTTATGGCCAGACCCCTCCCCACAATGGAATTTTACATTTTTAATATTTAATTATTAAAATAATTATTAGAATGAAATTATTAAAAATTATTTAATTCACATTTTTAAATATTGCAGTTGAATAGCATTAAACTTGGCTCCAGGAAAATCAGTTTTTTAAAATGTGCAATAAATCTAACTTTAGGTGATAAATTTATTAATATGTATTTGATAGAAAAATCCTTTCAAACATAGTTGACGGCAATGTCTTTTAAAAAAGGGAGGGGCCCATTACCGTAAATGGTATTAATTAGATAATGGAATTTATTCCAGAGCCAAACTATGTTGCTTGCAAAGATGTGAATAGAAATAACCCCACGGTGAAATAAACACATTTTCAAACATGTCTGTGAAACATCTGTGCTATTTGTTAAAATTATGGCCTTGGATTTTTTTGCTAGTTGTTAACTAAAAGGGAAGAAAGCTGAAGATTTCATCTTAAAAGTATTTGTAGGAGAGAAGAAATATTTCAGTAGACATTTTTAGAAAGAGTTGGTCTTTATTAATTTGATTCACGAGTTGATCAAGAATAATGATTTATCTATCAATAAGGACCATCTTCTCCATCCTGGTATCCTTCAAACAAGATTGTTAGAGGGTGTTCCTCTTTCTCTGCTTGCCAAGGAAGGATGGGGAAGACCACTGCATCTGGAGAGTCCTGGTTTAAAAAACCTTGATGTTATTTAGATCCAGCTAGTTTTTGTCTTCCACAACCTGAATGTAGTGTTTAATGGGGGTCTATTTTCAAGGTTCTTTCTGTTCATGACTTTGTTTGTATGGGTTTTTTTTAACCCCACCATTTTTAAATGTTTTAATTTTTTTTGAGGTGTCCTTAGTCCTTTTTGAGCTTGGTTGTTTTCTTGCAGATGTTTTATTACCCGACTAGATAACATCATCAATGCACTAGTTGGATAATGAAACGTCTGCAAGAAAACAACCAAGCTCAGAGAGCACAAGGATCCCACAGCTCAACCCTAAGCTAGAGGCATATCAAGGAAAGGGAACATTTAGGTATAGAACCCAACCCCCTGCTCTGGATAGGAATCCAGATTAGAGCTTCTGTGACTGTCAACCTAATTCAAAAGTAATTATTTCTTTTAGGTCTTCCAGGCTTGGGCATCCCTCCCATCAAATAAATTGTTTTACCCTCCAACCTTAATCACCGGCGTGTATCAGACCTCCCGTTGCGTCCAGGAAGAGGTAGGAGGAGATGAGAAAGCATTTCTGATATTTGATTTAATCACTAGAAATTAATGTTATTAATAAATGGAATAAGAGAGCCAGTTGGGTCCAGTAGTTAAGGCTGTAGGCTAGAAACCAGGAGACTGTGAGTTCTAGTCCTGCCTTGGGCATAAAAGCCAGCTGGCTGACTTTCGGCCAGTCACTTTCTCTTAGCCCACGGTTGTTCATGTGAAATATAAATAAAAAAGAGAGAGGGAGAAGGAAGGAAAGAAGGAAGGGAAGGAAGGAAGGAAGGAAAGAAGGGAGAGAGAGAGAGAGAGAGAAAGAAAGAAAGAAAGAAAGAAAGAAAGAAAGAAAGAGCACTGAGTTTATGCTGTTCTATCATCAAGTACCCATGTTTAGCCATATACTAGATCTCTTTTAAACTAGCTTTAAGCCATCTTTCTTCCCTCACCTAATATTTTCAGACATATTACATTAATTTGTTTTGATTCCCACTGACCATGTTAAATTGGAAATTCTGAGACATTTGGTAGAAGTCACCTTAGTAGATGAGGCCGCCATTCTGAACGTAGCCTGTGACCATTTATTTATTTAAATTTGTTTTATTGAGTTTCCACAAATTAAACAATTCTTATTCACTTCTTGTGCATGATTGTGACCATTTATATATCATCTCACTACATTCACCTATACTCTGTACATTTTTACTAAATCTACTATTCTATTTTGTCTGTTTTTTCCCCATTTTTCTATTTTTGATCCAATTGTATCATTTTCCCCATATTACATAAAAGGATTGAGTCCATCAATCCTTTCAATTCAAGCATCAATTTCTCCATTTCAGAGCAATCCAATACTTTTTTAATTATTTAGTCTTCAGAGGGTGTATTTGTGCTTCTCCAACATTGCACAAAGGCCGGTCTTGCCGCAGTTGTCATGTGTAAAATGATATGTTTTTTTTTTCATAATTCCTTTTCATTATTCCTAAAAGAAACAATTCCGGTGTGTATTATATCTGGGAGCCTGTTACTTCCTGCATCCAACTATGTATTTTCATCCAATATTTTTTGTTTCGGAGCATAACCACCATGTATGAAAGAAGGTACCTTGCTTTTGCCACATTTCCAACAGTTGGGGTTTAAATTTGGATATATTTTTGCCAATCTAGAAGGTGCCATATATCAATGATAAAACATCCTTGTTTGGACTTTTGGACCGTAATTTCTTAAGGCTGACAAGTTGAAGAAAGCTGTAGTAAATAGTGGGGGTCAAAAGTGGGGATTTGAAAATGCTTCAGACCTCATACAAGACCTCCTTTTCCTTAAGGCTTTCCCTTTTCTTTCAGGTTTCTTTGCCTGTCTGAGAAATGGTATGGCTGTTTTAAAAGTCCTATTAAGTTCAATAAATAGATGTCTTAAAGTTGCAACACTTAGGTTTGCAGATTGAAGGCTAAAAAAAGTTCAGTGCTATGCTAGGTTTGAAGCTTGCTGATTATTACAGCTGTATAAAGCATTAGGAAGGAATGCCAATAAGTACCTTTCCTCAAAATTTTAAAGCAGCCCCCTCCTCCAAAAGATTCCATGTGCTTGTTCCTAAACTTTTCCACATACATACGTAGGCACAGCATTTTTGCTTTGCTGATAACTGATCTCTGCATCACAGATACACAGGTAGACAATTGGGGAAAAATTCAGAAATACAGGTAGTCCTCAACTTACAACAGTTCATTTAGTGACCATTCAAAGTTACAGCAGCACTGTAAAAAATGACTTCTGATCATTTTCACACTTATGACCATTGCAGCATCCCATGATCACGTGATTTACATTCAGATGTTGGACAACTGGTTCATATTTATGACAGCTGCAGTGTCCCGGGATCATGTGATCACCTTTTGTGACCTTCTGACAGACTAAGTCAATGGGGAAACCAGATTCACTTAACAACCGTGTTATTAATTT
>WNWU01013574.1:3662632-3692878 GCA_012654045.1 Ptyas mucosa
GGCGGCTTACAATGCGTTTAAAAAACCATTATAAAAACATTTTAAAATTAAAACATTAAAAACTCATTCACAGCATTCATGGCCGGATCTCACACTATCGCAACAGCGAGATCAACGGCCCAGGCCTGCCGGAAAAGCCAGGTCTTCACCGCTTTTCGGAAGGCCAATAGGGTGGGGGCGGTCCGGACCTCAGGAGATAACTGGTTCCAGAGAGCTGGGGCAGCCACAGAGAAGGCCCTCTCCCGCAGGCCCGCCAGCTGGCATTGTTTAGCTGATGGGACCCGGAGGAGACCGACTCTGTGGGATCTTACTAGTCGCTGGGAGCTTATAAGCTTTGCAGCATCCCCATGGTTACATGATCAAAATTCAGATGCATGGTAACTTGTTCATATTCATATTTATGACAACTGCAGTTTCCCAGGGTGATGTGATCAGCTTTTGCAACCTTCTGACAAGCAAAATCAATGGGAAATACGGATTCACTTAACAACCATGTTACTCGTTTAACAACTGCCGTGATTCACTTAACCACTGTGGCAAGAAAAGTTGTAAAATGAGACAGGAGTCATTTAACATTTGTTTTGCTTAGCAATAGAAATTTTGGAGGCCAATTGTGGTCGTAAGCTGAGGTCTACCTTCCTGCCTTTCAATGGATGTGGGTGTTTTAAAGCATTAAGAGGGGATGAACCTTCCGTCCTGAACCTTTTTCCCCAGTCGTAGGGTTCATAACAGTTGTTGTCGTTGTCTTCTATCCACGACAAATATAAGAGCCACCAAATGGTGGTGAAAGCTTGGGTTTGCTTATCAGGTCATAAAAGGTGATCACTGAACCTTGGGACACAGCAAAGGTCATAAATATGAACCAGTTGCCAAGCATCTGAACTTTGATCTCGTGACCAAGGGGGTGTTGCAATGGCCGTAACTGGAAAATGGCCAAAAGTCACTTTCTTCAGTGCCATTGTAACTTTGGTCACTAAATGAACTGTTGTAAATTGAGGACTACCTGTACTTAGGTGCACTACCTAATGGGAAAGTAGCTTTATACAATGAAGGTGCAGTGAGTGGTGGCATCAAGTAGATATAACCCTATCGCATACATGGAGAAGGGCCTTGTACATCCTGTGTATCGTTCCCACACCACTTTTTGTGGATAAGAAATGGGCATTTAGCTTTGTTTCTTCATTTTGTAGCTGGGGGTATTTCTTGATTTAGGATTGAATTTTTTTTTTTTTAATTTGATTTATATGCCGCCCTTCTCCGGAGACTCAGGGCGGCTTACAATGCGTTAAGCAATAGCCTTCATACTTTTGTATATTTTATACAAAGTCAGCTTATTGCCCCCACAAACTGGGTCCTCATTTCACCTACCTTAGAAAGGATGGAAGGCTGAGTCAACCTTGAGCCTGGTGAGATTAGAACATGCAGTAATTGCAGGCAGCTGGATGTTAATCAGTGCTTTAGTCTACTGCGCCACTCAGGCTCTTTTTGTTAACTTTTTGATGTTAACACGGACCAGCATGGGAGCTACTTGCAACCTGGATTTGAAATTTCAACGGTTGCCCCTCCACAATCATGTGACCAAACTTTAGGGGCAAAGCAATCACGCTGCATTTATTGTTGTTTATAGCATCCCAAGATCATGTCACTATGTTTTATGGTGCTTTTGCCGAAAACCAGCAATTACAGGTACTTCAAGTTTTCAGCAAAACCGTACACCATAATGAAACATTAGTTCGTTGAATGACTGCAGCATTTGTTTTTACGACTGAAATGGTTGCAAAATTTATCACTGTCACATCAGCTCCATTACAGCTGTAAGTCGAGGATTACCTGTATAATAAATTTGCTTCAAGTATGCAAGTAGCCCTTGACTTATGACCACAATTGAGCCCCAAATTTCTGTTGCTAAGCAAGACAATTGTTAAATGAGTTTTGCCCATTTTATGACCATTCTTGCCACCATTGTTAAGTGAATCACTGCAGTTGTTAAGTTAGTAACACTGTTGTTAAGTGAATCCAGCTTCCCCATCAACTGCTTGGCAGACTGTTGCAAAAGGAGCTCACATGATCCCGGGACACTGCAACTGTCATAAATATGAACCAGTTGCCAAGCGTCTGAATTTTGATCTCATGACCATGGGGATGCTGCAACGGTCGTAAGTGTGAAAAACAGTCATAAGTCATTTTTTTCAGTGCCGTTGTAACTTCGAAAGATCACTAAACAAAGTGTTGTAAGTGGAGACTACCTGTATACTGCATCTTTTTCTGCCTTCCCTATATTTTTCATTCCATCAGATTTTGGTTATTGTGGCCAAGGGACTCTGGAGGCTTCAGGTTGCTCATTCTCAGCCTAAAGATTCAAAGGAAACGTTGCTTTTCGTCCTACGCAAAATGTTTAAATTAAACCGTTCATACTAATCTGTTTCCATCCTGTAGCAGCTTCTGCTGATCTCGGCCAAGCTCCCCTTCCTTAGCAGAGTTTGCTTTGGTAGGAAATCAATGGGATAATCGATTCTCATTGTTTAAAAATGATCTAAAGCATTTTCTTCTCCAGATCTTTGGACCTGTTCTGGTATCCCTGACTTTTCGGACAACAAAGGAGGCGGTGGCTTTGGGGAACAGCACACCTCATGGACTGGCTGCTAGTGTGTGGACAGAAATTCTTTCCTTGGCGCTCGAAGTGGCCCACAGGTATCCCTTTTAGTGCAGGCTGTTCTCTCACCTGGATCCCTCTGGATTCTATCATTCAGTTCCCTATCCTAGAAATATAAACTATTGTTTTCTCCCTGTACGGGTAGCGACTTACAGCAGTTCGTTTAGTGACCGTTCAAAGTTACAACAGCACTGAAAAAAGTGACCTATGATCATTTTTCACAGTTACGACCTTTTTTGCATCCCTGTGATAATTCGGATGCTTGGCAACTGGTTCATACTTAAGACCGTTGCTGTGTCTCGGGGTCACGTGATCCATTCTTGCGACTTTTGACAAGCAAAGTCACTTGGGAAGCCAGATCCATTTAACAACTATGTTATTAACTTAACAACTAGTGATTCACTTTACAACTGTGGCAAGAAAGGTCGTAAAAATGGGGCAAACCCACTTAACAAATGTCTCACTTAACAACCAAGATGAGCCACTGTGGTGCAGTGGTTAGAATGCAGTACTGCTGGCTGGCTGCAATTTGGCAGTTCAGATCTCACCAAGCTCAAAGTTGACTCAGCCTTCCATACTTCCAAGATGGATAAAATGCTTTTGTTGGGGCCAATATGCTGACTCTAAATCACTGGTTGTAAATCGAGGACCCCCTGTACAGAACGAGCAAAAATGTCTAATTTTTCATGTCATGCTACTTGAAATCTCACACCCTTTTTGTCTTCTGTTTTTTTAGTTTGCAGGTTGGAACAGTCTGGATCAACAGCCACAATATGTTAGATGCAGCAGCTGCCTTTGGAGGGTATAAGGAAAGTGGCCACGGACGGAACGGAGGCAAAGAGGTTAGTGAGGAAGGGCCGAACCTGGCTGGCGGGAGGGATCCCAGCATATCTCTAAATTTCATTCTGAATTCTTTCCATCCAGGCACTTTATGAATACGTGAGACCAATCAGGGAAATTCAACCACACATCGGTAGTATGGATCTGAATTACAAAATCTTTGCTACCTCACCGAAGAGTGATCTCCCAGTGATTCCTGGGGATAAAGCTCCCTGCTCTATAGTTTCTGAGCTGAAAGGAGATATTCCAAGGTAAGAATAAGTGTGAAAGTGCCTGATTTTCTCAGAAAATTATTTCACACACTTTGTAGCAAGAATTAAAAAAAAAAAGACAGAAAATCAGACTTGATGAACTTGCACAGTTAACGGTACTTCGGAATAGAAGTGGGGCAACTTGCCGCAGGCAATTTGCCAACTCTCCACAGCTAACTCACGCGGCGCTTAGTTCCTTTTATTTTTGTTGACCATGTTTTCATTAAAATTTATTTCATCTCTTGTATCAAAAGAAATAATTCCTATGACTACCAGGTTTTTGTAATGCTTTGACAATGAATTATTAAAGGAACTAATCCCAGAGTGAATTGGATAGTACAGTGGTCTAAAGCCCTGTTATTAACATCAGCTGCCTGCAATTATTGCAGGTTCGAATCTCACCAAGGCTCAAGGTTGACTCAGCCTTCCATCCTTTCTAAGGTAGGTAAATTGAGGACCCAGTTTGTGGGGGCAATAAGCTGACTTTGTATAAATATACAAAAGTATGAAGGCTATTGCTTAGCGCATTGTAAGCCGCCCTGAGTCTCCGGAGAAGGGTGGCATATAAATCAAATTTTTTAAAAAAAATTATCCCATGGTGAGTTGTTACACAGTCCCTGAACCCCTTGCATTATGGGGAAATGTTAAAAGGGCGACTAGACCTAATGAGCATATGTGCTAGTTCGGTATTTGCATGTTATTATTCGATGTATATTTTGCCTTGTTTTTATACAGCTCAAGGTGGTATGTGTAAGTCTCCTTACTTCTAATTTCCCACAGCAACAACCTTAGGTAGGTTGGGCTGAGAGAAGTACATGTCTCTGGGAGGACTAGAACTCACAGTTGCCTGGCTTCTTAAACACCACAGTAAAGATGTCAGGCCCCCTTTATCTCTAGGCTACACTTTTATTGGGGGAAAAATGACACTTTATCCAGAGTTGCTGAAGCTTTACAACTGGTGCAAGATTTATGGGATATGTATCCTGATTAATCTTCCAGCAAGATTGGAAATTTACAATGAGGCTTAAGAAAAAACAGGAAAGGATCTTTAATACTGATTTTTTTGTTTAAGATGGAGCCATTGCCTAGTTCTGGAGTGTAGCACATTGTTGAGTTTTTGAAAAGTGGTTAGGATCAAAGGTTCACCAGCATTTAAATCTCAGCATCTATTCTGATTCATTGGCCAACATCTAATCCTTCTTCCAAAGTTCAATGTACAGAGTTCCCCCTACTTTAGCTAAATACTAAGAACAATAATGGGGCCCAGGTCAATAAGTAAGCTTTATGAGGGAGCAGGGATGTGAACCTTGGAGTGAGCAGGGATGTGAACCCTCCCTATGATCAATAAGAGAGGCCTGGTTCTTCCATGCCCAGCAACTGAGGTGCATTTCACCAAAGATATAAAGCATACAAAGAAATGTTCCCTTCACATTAAATAACCAGAATTCATAGCCATCTTTTGTATCTCAATTTTGAGGAAATAGAGGGGGTGGGGGGAGGTTGTAGCCTTTGAACATAAAGAACTAAACTTAATAGAAGGACTTAGTCTAGTATCCAGACATTTTCACTTACCAAAACACTTTGCAGCCTATTCTATAAAATCCATGCACCCAGAGTTTGTTGCCTTCCTGGCCTTTTCAGCTTTGTTTTGAAATGGATTCAAGAGAACAAGAGGCAAAATCTCTATTACAGTTTCTCCTCCCTCCCTCCATTCCTTTTCTTTTCCTCTCTTCCCCCCTCCCTTCTTCCTTCCTTCCTTCCTTCCACAGCATGGACCAAACCTACAAGTTGTACTACGGTGGTGCTCAGAAGAGACCAGATTCCTTGAGTTCCCGAGCCATCCTTGATCATGCAGGCAAAGCAGTGGCCCTTGTGGCAGATGGGAACGTGAAAGACATCCATAATGCAGTGGAAGCTGCTCACAAAGCAGCACCTGGGTGAGTCCAGACCTTTCATTTAGCTTACCATCTAACCCAGGGACTTGGGACTGTTCTAGGGGTGAAATCCAGCAGGTTCTGACAGCTTCTGGAGAACCGGTAGCAGAAATTTTCAGCAGTTCGGAGAACCGGTAGCGGAAATTTTGAGTCGTTCTGAGAACCGGCAAATTACCACCTCTGACTGGCCCCTGAGTGGGGAGGGAATGGGGATTTTGCAGTATCCTTCCCCTGCCACACCCACCAAGCCATGCCCACAGAGTAGTAAAAAAATTTGGATTTCACCACTGGACTGTTCTCTGATTGTGAGCCACATACAAGTAGTCCTTGCTTAATGATTGGTTGCATAGTGATCATTTGAAATTACAATGGATTCTACCACCACGGTGAAAAAAAAATAATTTGGTTCCAGAATTACAATAGCTGCACATTCAGGGAGGGAGGGAGGGGAAGACAGAGGGAGGGAGAGGGGTGGGAGTGTCACATGATCACATTTGGACTCTTGGCGACTGGCTTTCATTTACAGTAGTTTGCAGCATCCCATGATTTTCAGCAGTTTTTGCCATTTTCCAGCATTTACTTCCAGTTTTGTGCAAGAAACACCCATTGGATAAAATAGATTTAATTAATGACTGCTGGATTCACTTAATAACTGTGGCATTCACTTAACAACTGCCATAAAGAAAATGGTAAAATCTGGTGCAGTTACCCAGTGAGCTGCTTAACAACCACCATGACTTACAACTTTAATTCCAAGGTCAGTTACCCCTGTAAGTTGAGGACTATCTATAGAGAGAGAGAGCTGTCTTATCAGCATACTCCTAGGAAGAGCCCAGCTACGTTCTTCAAGAAGAGCACCCCACAATGTTCCTTGTTCTGTCTTAATTAATATTTTGTCTTGCCTTAATATTTAAATAGTTCCATGGAATTGGAAGAGATCTTCTGGGTAGTGTTTTTCAGACTTGGCAACTTTAAGATGTGTAGACTTCAATTCCCAGAATTAATTAGCCAGCATTGTTGGCTATGGAATTCTGAAGTCCACTCTCCTTTAAACTTGCCACATTTGAGAAACAGTGTGTAGCACATCCAGTCCTGCGTTCTGTTTAGTGCAAGGAATCAAGTTACTACATCTCTCAGAAAGTCTTGAGCCCAAGGGGATGGGTTGGAAATTATGTCAAAGATTGCACAGCTTAACACTGGGATTTGTTACATATGTCAAATAATACCTTTGGGTAGTGTCATATAAACAGATTACATCGAATTAGAATTACTGCTGGATGTTTTGTTTGTGAATCTGTATTTGTATAAATTAATTTGGTTTATAAGAACAGTGGTCTAAAGCTTGGCCAATTGATAAAACAAGCTGAAACTATTCGAAATAATAAAACTGCATGAAGTATTTTTACTATTTTTTTTTATGACCCATCAGCAGCGGACATTAGATGCAAGCTAATTCTCTAATATAGGTAGTCCTCGATTTACGACCACAAATTGAGCCCAAAATTTTGGTTACTAAGCAAGACAATTATTAAGTGAATTTTGCCCGTTTTTTACTTTTCTTGCCACAGTTGTTAAGTGAATCACTGCAGTTGCTAAGTTGTTAACACAGGTGTTAAGCGACTCCAGCTTCCAGCTAGTGACTTTGCTTGTCAGAAAGTCACAAAAGGTGATCACATGACCCTGGGACACTGCAAAGGTCATAAATATGAACCGGTTGCTAATCATCCAAATTTTGATTACCTGATCACAAGGATGCTGCAATGGTCATTACTGCAAAAAACGGTCCAGTGCTGTTATAAATTTGAATAGTCACTAAGTGAACTGTTGTAAGTCGAGAACTATCTGTGCATTTCCTTTCTTATGTCCTGCAGAGTGATACTTAAGTACACATTTGTGATTGGTTCTGATTTTTTTAACCCAAATACAATTTCATCATCTGAATCTTGACAGAGTGGAAGGGATGTATGCATGCTTGGAAATGTTATTTATATATTTTGGCAAGAGTGCTGTTTTATTTCTTGCTGTCTTCACCTCATCTTGGGCAATACGCTAGATAGACTATTGGTGTGTGTGTGTGTGTGTGTGTGTGTGAGAGAGAGAGAGAGAGAGAGAGAGAGAGAGAGATATTTTTCTTCCAAATACCTTCCATGCTTGCCTCAATGTATCCGTCCTTTAACGTAGAACCCTGAAGATGAAACTACTTTTGCCTTTTGTTGAACCAAATCATTGGTTCCAGCCTAGCTTTCCACAACTATCAGAGGGGGATGACATCCATAATTCATGCACATCTGGAAGGCGTCCAGATTAATAATATAATAAAATAACAGAGATGGAAGGGAACTTGGAGGTCATCTAGTCCAACCCCTGCCTAGGCAGGAAACCCTACACCACTTCAGACAGATGGTTATCCAACATCTTCTTAAAAACTTCCAGTGTTGGAGCATTCACAACTTCTGGAGGCAAGTTGTTCCACTGATTAATTGTTCTAACTGTGAGGAAATTTCTTTGATTAGAGAAGAGGGCCTGGGTTTCAAGCAAAGATCTGTTTCAGCTCTGGTGCCAGAGAATCTGCAACTGCAATGCAGTTGGATGGGAAGCTCACCACTGGGTCATTCATGACCAGATGGGTCTAGGACAACTCACTAACATGCCATGGCTTAACTCGCCACAGGACAAGAGTTACACTAATATTGAAAAATACTTTTCGATAATATTTTTATTGAAAATACGTTTTAATTTTAACATTTTAAATTTTTAACATCCTGGCTTCTTGCAAATTTTATACACTATTTCTAGGTTTTAATACTTCACTTGCACACTGTCCAGAGTCCCTCTCCGAGCGACTATGGACAGTTTCAAAATTTGACAAATAAATAAATTGGTACGGATCAGTGTTTCCCAGACTTGGTAGCTTTAAGATGTATGGACTTCAACTCTCAGAATTCCCCAGCTAGCAGTTCCCTCTTTGCTTCTCTCTGGGTTTGCTCTTGCTACGGCTAAAGTAGCAAGCGTTATTTTTACTCCTGGAGTTTGTATTTAGAAAAGGCTTGATTTAGATCACACATCCTGAGAACGATTCCTAGGGAAACAAATTGGCTGAATTGATCGGTTGATTGGTGTTCCCTTGCCTTTTACTGCTCTGCATTCACTTAGCTGCTGTGGAAGTTGACATAAAATAAGGAGATCCTGCAGATTTTACTCCACTAGTCTTTGCCGACGACAGGGGGCGGTGCTCATCTCCGTTTCAAAACCATTGAGCCAGTGCTGTCCGAAAACATTTCCACAGCTGTGTGGCCAGCATGATGTCACCAAGTGCTGTTACACTCCCACTAGAGCGTACCTATTTATTTACTTGCATTTGCATACTTTCAAACTGCTAGGTTGGCAGGAACTGAGGCAATCAGGGGAGCTCACCCTGTCACGTGGTGCCTGGGTCTCAAACCTGGGCTGCCAGCTTTCCAGCAGACAAACCCAGTTCCTTAACTGCTGAGCCACCGTGCCACCCCAAAGTTGTTATTCTGGGCTAAATATCTGTTTTCTTGATGCAGTAAAGTTGGTTATAGATTCTCAGGAAAGATTATTCTATGAATGATGGTGCTAGTTTTCCTTTCTAACTTTGGGTTGGTCTCATAACAGATGGGCGAAGAAAACGACACATGCCCGGGCACAGATCTTGTACTACCTGGCTGAAAATCTGGAACTCCGTCGAGCTGAGATTGCTTCACAGCTAGAATCATTAATGGGTATAGAAAAAGAGAAAGCTTTGATGGAAGTGGATATTAGTGTGCGGCGACTATTTTATTGGGCAGCTTACTCTGACAAATATGGTGGAGTTGTGCAGGTGAGAATAACAGGGCCTTTTCCTTGGATAATAGGCCACACTTTGCCCTCTGTAACTGTTGATGGATGGAATGTGGCTGAATGCCTGGAAGAGTTTGAGATGTGACCACACTCAGTGCCCAAGAATTAAGCTTTATGAACAGGAGGTATTGGGTTCAACCCCTGCTGTAAAAAAATAACAAAAAATTATTTCTGCTCAAAATTCTAGAATAACTTTCTCCAACTTTGGTGCCCTTCAGATATGCGGAATTCAATCCACAGAAGCCTCAGCAATGGCTGTCCTGGCTAAGGATTTCTGGGACTTGGTCCATATATCTGAAGAATGCAAAAGTGAAGATGATTGTGAAGGTTAATGCCAATCAGAGTTGGCTGTATGGTAGTAGGTAGGCACATCAATCAATCAATCTATGAGTTGTATAACCCAAGTTATGGTTTAGAGCTCCTCCCAGAACAATTTTAATCTTTAATCAAAGTTCCTTGGGAGTGAAATTTAATTTATATGACTCTATTCCTGTAACAGAATGACCTTGCAAAAAGAGCTTCCCTATACATAGGGAATAATCAGTTAAAAGAGGTAGGAGCCTGCAATTGAGTAATGGACAAAGAAAGAATCTTAGAAAAGATCTATAAATAATTAGACCTTTAAAAAAGTTAGAGGGAAAGTTGTACTTTCAGACTTGCAAAGTTCTGTTAGTGCAGCCTCGCAATGAAGTATGATTCACTCATCCTGTCATGTTTCCTGTCTGGTCTTCTTGGGAGGTTGGCAGCTTCCCTCTTTAGGTAGGAATTTTAAAAAGTACTGAAAAATAGCGGCTCCACAAGAAGGCGCTCCTCTTGCAGAGTGGAGCAGAGTTGTATTTGCAGAGTTGTATTTTCATGTGAACATCAGCAAAGAGGAGATCCTGGCTGGGTACACTTGCAAATATAGAGGCCTTCCCCGGGCTAAAATGCCACAGAGGAAACTTGTGGAGGCTTCTGTGCATACCATAGCAAGGGTTAAGACTCCCCTCTGTGTTCCTGGCCCTGTATGTATCAGTAACTGAAGGTATGAGGGAATATGCTTGGGAGACAAGAACTACAGACTAGGCAACCTCAGATAAGAGGCAGCTGAGCCCACAGAAGCAATGAGGGTGTGGCAAGCATCTCAGAAGGGACCCTACCGAGTTTCTTCAACTGAAAAGGTGAGTGGAGAGAGAGAGATTCTCAGACAGGAAAGATTCTGTGAATGTAGCTTTACTATAAAGTTACAGCTGGTACTTTGGGCGTTCTTCTTCTCTGGCCTATCTTGCAATGCTAACATTGGGGCTGCAGGGGTCCGGCAACTCTCTTTTGGATTAGGGGAACCTTCATAAGAAAAGGGGGGGGGGAGTGTGTATGAAAATGAAAATCAAAGCACTAGCAATAGCACCTTCACAGTGCTTTATACCCTTCTCTAAGCGGTCTACAGAGTCACTATATTGCCCCCAACAATCTGGGTCCTCATTTAACTGACCTTGGAAGGATGGAAGGCTGAGTCAACCTTGAGCTGGTCAGGATCGAACTGCTGGCAGTCAGCAGAATTAGCCTGCAATACTGTATTCTAACCATCATGCCACCAAGGCTCTTCCATATAGATATTTCAGCAGATAGATTTAAAAAGGAAATGGAGGCTGGCAATCGGAAGGGATTTTGTTAATGGGTGAAATTTTATTCTCTTTATAAAACTTGACATTTTTGTTTGTACCTTTTTCTGCTGCAGGAAACCACACTCTATGGTGCCTGCATTCGCTTTCGAGAACCTCTTGGTGTCATGGGAATTGCCTGTCCAGACGAGCACCCCCTCCTCAGTTTTGTCAGCTTGTTTGCCCCAGCAATTACTCGTGGCAACTGCGTTGTGATTATTCCCAGTGAGCGATACCCTTTGCCTGCCTTAAACTTTATTCAGGTATTTTTTGAATGTTTCTTCCTGACCTAGTTTGCAGATCATTAAAAAAAAAAAGGCAGATATGAACAAACATGTGACTGAGTCCGGAAGGAGAAGGGTGGTATAAAAATTCAAATAAATAAAATAAATAAATAAATGCACCTGCCCCCATGTGTGAACCTCAACCACTCCAGGGA
The DNA here is from genome assembly GCA_012654045.1 of Ptyas mucosa. Taxonomy (NCBI): domain Eukaryota; kingdom Metazoa; phylum Chordata; class Lepidosauria; order Squamata; family Colubridae; genus Ptyas; species Ptyas mucosa. The sequence goes on from WNWU01013574.1 coordinate 3,674,251, forward strand.
GTGTATCATCTATTTCTCTTTTAGGTATTTTTTCCCTCTGCTCATGGAATATTTATTTATTTAGCAAAAAAACCCTACATTTTAGCCACTTGGCAAGACTCTGGGGAGTTGACACTATCAGAACCTCATAAAAATGTAATATTAAACTCATAAAAATGTGATTCAGGCAAGTTTTATTCAAGTTTAAGAATTCCAAAATAATCCTAGTTCAGAAGAAACTACAAAAGGCTGATTAGAAGTTTGATTTGGGAAATTTACAATCTTTTAAACAAGATTTTGAAATTAATTATAAAAATCCTTCCTGTGGGTTGTAAATATATTTATTTTTGAAAATGTATAAGAAATGTTTCCATGAGAAAATGCTGTCAATTAGGGGGAAAAAACATAAGATGGGATTTTGAAGGTTGGACATTAGAGGGAACCCGAAAGGACTTTAGTTAAGATTATAATTAAAGCAAAAGAGATCCACTAATACAGAATGGAGCGAAATATTCTTATCTTTTGAAGAATTCAAGGATTTTTGGGAACAAAAAAAATTATTCTTAACATTGTCTGTTGTAATAAAGTTGGGTTCAGAAGATGTTATGGAAAAGAAACTGGTTTTATTGGACAAAACAGAGGGGGTTAAAAATCAGGTCAAAGAACTTGAGGTTATTATTATCTTTATGGTGATTGTTACTATAACTTGCTTTAAGAATGTCTACATTTTTTTCCCTTTTGAATCTGGAAGAAAAAGGCAGAATGTCTTCTGTGGTACCCCAAGAATGCGAAATTCCTCACTTGGGAAGAGTCTAAGTTTCTGTTTAGGAAATTGTGTAATAAGACAATTGTACAAATGCCTGTATCTTGTCATAGTGTTAGCAGTTACATAAATATATTTGTAATTCATTTTACAATTAATAAAAGCAAGGTGTTAAAATGGTTTAATAACATGAAAGGAATTAAGAGGGTAGGAATAGGGAGTCAGATATCATAGCTGTTAGAACAGTGTTTCTCAACCCTGGCAACTTTAAGAAGTAAGGACTTCAACTCCCAGAATTCTCAGTCAGCATACTGGCTAGGGAATTCTGGGAATTGAAGTCCACCACTCTTAAGGTTGAGAAACACTGTATTAGAGTCACACAAGATTTCTTCAGACATATAGATTTACCCTCCCTTCCTTTAAGGCAGGGTTCTCAAATTATGTGTCTGCTTTCTGTCATTTTAGCCTGTATGTTTTCACATTTTCAATAACTACTGAGGCCTAAATATATCTAAAACCAAGAGTTCTTGAAGAACTCGTGTAAAATTGCTGACCTCCTAGCAAAAATAGGTGATTTGTTGCTACAATCAGGGCTGAGTGCCAGAACTTCCCAAAGGTAAATTCAGCTCAACCAAATTTTGGGAATTTTTTTATCAACAAACAGAACAGAGACAATATGGCGTATGTGGATTCTCAAATGCGCTTGACAATTTTTTCATAGATAACTCTTGAGTGAACATAATGCCTGTGAGATGAGATAAACTCTTTATGACCTACCAACTGCTTAAACAACAAAAGGAAAAGAATAGAAATAAATAGGCATTTTTCTCAGAGGAGGAAAGACATGGAGGCCCTTAAGGATTTCTGTGCTGGGAATCATTGTTTTTTACATTCTTGATAAAGGCTCTTGATTTACGATTAAGCTCTGAGCTGGCTAGGTTTGTAGATGTTTCCAAACTGTACAGAGTACACTACAACCGTTCATTTAGTAACAATTTGAAGTTACAACAGCACTGAAAAAAGTGACTTATGACTGTTTTTCACACTTACAACTGTTGCAGCATCCTTATGATCACATGATCAAAATTTGGCCGCTTGGCAACTGGCCTAGATTTATGACGGTTCCAGTGTCCTGAGGTCACTTTTTTTTCTAAAAAATTTGATTCATATGCCGCCCTTCTCTGGAGATTCAGGGCAGCTTACAATGCGCTAAGCAATAGCCTTCATACTTTTTGTATATTTATACAAAGTCAGCTTATTGCCCCCACAAACTGGGTCCTCAATTTACCTACCTTAGAAAGGATGGAAGTCTGAGTCAACCTTGAGCCTTGGTGAGATTCGAACCTGCAATAATTGCAGGCAGCTGTGTTAATAACAGGGTGCTTTAGACCACTGTACTATCCAAGGCGTGATCACTTTTTGCAACCTTCTGATGAGGAAAATCAATAGGGAAGCCAAATTCACTTTAGCAACTGTTACTAATTTAACAATCTAGGTTGTTAACAACTGTGGCAAGAAAGGTTGTAAAATGGTGCAAAACTCACCTGAAATCTGTCTTGCTTAGCAACAGAAATTTGGAGTTCGATTGTGGTCGTAAGTCGAAGACTACCTGTAGTAAAAAGAACAAAAGTAGCTGTGAAAACTTATAGAAGGATTTTTGTTTTATTTTTAAAAATGCTGATTGGTTAACTAAATGCAATTCAGTTGAAAAAGGTGACCCACATTAGGGCAAAAATCCATCAATTTTACATAACTATTTATAAAATCTTAGTTGTTGGTAGCTAAATAAGAAAAATATTTTGAGGCCATAGCAGGTAGCACAATGAAGATTTAACTCTAACCCATTAATTCCAGGGATGATGTCCGATCAGAGTTCAATAACTGTGAAAATGATAAGTTCTATATGAGAAATCATTAGCAAAGGGGCTGCAAATAAATTATGTTGCAATGTCCTGATGCAGATTTGTGGTATATCTTTCCTGGTCTCCAAACTTGGAGGAGAAAAGCTGAACAAGTAGAGAAGAGAGCATCCAAAATACTTGAATACCCTTCCCTGCAAGAAATGGCTAGACTTTCTGGAATCTTTGCTTGGATAAAAGGCAACTCAGAGAGAGGACCTGACTGAAATGTACTAACTCATGCACGTAGCGAGTGAATAGGGGGCAATCTTGCTCCTTCTTCCTTTCTGAAGATACTAGGATTAGAGGTCATCCAATGAAGTTGATTGGAAGGAAGTTTTAACGCCAAACCAAAAAAGCACATATTCAATGCAACACATAATTAGCCTGCAAAGTTCATTGTCATTAGGCATGGCGATGGCTGCCAACTTGGATCGCTTTCAAAAGAGGTTGGGCAAATTCATAGAAGAAAAACCGTTCAAAGATTGTTGGCCTGGACAGGAACATTATGGCCTCTGGTTTGAATGCAGTGTACTTCCAAATACAGGTAATCCTCAACATACAACAGATCATTCAAAGTGACAATGGCAATGAAAAAAGTGGCTTACAACTGTCTTTTGCAGTTAACAACCATCTTAGCATCCCTGCAGTCGCATGATCAAAGTTTGAGTGTTAGGCAACTGACTCATATTTATGACGGTTGCATGTGATCCTCTTTTGCGACCTTCTGACAAGCAAAGTCAATGGGGGAGCCAGATTCACTTAACAACCACGTTACTAACTTAACAATTGCAGTGATGGATTTAAGAACTGTGGCAAGAAAAGTCATAAAATGTGGCAATACTCACTTAACAAATGTTTCATTTAGCAACATAAATTTTGGGCTCAGTTGTGGCCGTAACTCGAGGACTACCTGTATCAGTTGCAATGAGGGATTAGCCTTTTCATATGTTTTAGATTGTCGTTCCTTGTCATTCATTATTCATGCTGGTTAGGACTCATGAGAGCGTCAGTCCCCCTCAGGAGAAGGTGATACTCGATTCCTTACTGCAAGGTTCTCCAAACCTGGCAACTTTTTCATTCCCACGTTGGCTGGAGCATTGTGGAAGTTGAAGTCCATAAGCCAAGTTTGGAGACCCCTGCTTTATTGGAAAGTGTTTTCACTGAAAAACAGGAATAAATGGCTCTGTTAAAAAGAATAAAGCAACTCTAAATTAAAACAATATTAAAATATGTACATTAAAATAGAAAGGGGAAAGAAGAAAATTATGAAGATCTCTCTCAACTTTTCACCAGGAAAAAACTGGGTGAAATTATCTTCAATAGGCATATAAACTATTTAAATCCATAAAATCAGCATGCCTCAGCTTCCATTCTTCCTAAATTTTGAATATAGATCAATCATTTTCTGAAAAGACAAATAAACATGTGTGTCCTACTTTAGGATCCCAGGAAAGCTGTATGATTCATTTTGTTTTGCTGGTCAAAGTAGCAAGCAGATTGTTGGCTGCCTTTGGATCTGTATTTCCCAAAAATTAGTCTCCTGTAGAATTGCAAAATAATGACCGCAGCCAAGCCGTTTCAGAACTCATGACCTAGTTGACACAATAGTATTTCTTGAACTACCGTATATACTCGCGTATAAGCCGAGTTTTTCAGCCCGTTTTTCAGGCTGAAAAACGTCCCCTAGGCTTATACGCGGGTCACGAAAAAAATGACTTTTTCCCTGCAAGCTAGGAAACAGTGGGAGAACGGGGTTTGCTTACCCCGCCCACTCCCAATCTATTGGGACTGCCTCCTGAGTTCCAGCTGATGGCTAGAGGAAAAAAAAACTTTAAATTCTTGCCAGGGGCTTCAAAGGCCCCCCCTACAACTGCTCAGGGTTAAAAGAAAACAAATGAGAAGATCGGTGCCGGCTGCAAAAAGGTGCCTGCTGCAAAGAGCACATTTTTTTTCTCCTTGTGCTGAAACCAAAAGCGAAAGTAAAACAGCTTTTTGGCTTTGCTGTTTGCTAAGGCAGATTTCTTTTCTATTTCCTCATCAAAAAAGGTTGGTGCAAACAATGGGAAATTTATGGCAAATGGCAAAAGAGGGGAGTTCAAGATTTTAAAACACAAAAGAAAAAAAAGCTCTATTTAAATAGGGAATTGTAATAATTGAGATATTATTAATTGTATATTGTGTTGAAAGCAGAAATGGTTAAGTTGTGGTTTGGAAGAATATTGGGGGAAATTATTTGGTTTATTATTATTGGTAAATATAATTAATTGATTTTTAAGAAATTGGATTGCATGGAAATAATTGGAATATTCATGTTCATATTGATTAATATAGAAAAAAGATAGTTATATAACTAATTGATTTACATTAAAATGTTGAATTTGTATTGAACAACTGTAATATTACATAATTAACCAATGTGAGGATGGATATAAAAATAGATGACAATGGGTATAATATAGAATAGAAGTGAAAAATTGAATTTGATTAAGATTAGAGATGAGGATGAAGGGTAATATTGGTTTTTTTAAAAAATAGACGAGGAATAAATATGGCAAAAAGGAAATATAGAAATTGTAAATTTAAGTGAAATGACTAAACACTGTTTAAATTTGTGAACCGGCCAAATATTCTGTTCAAAGAAAATACATTGTATGTTTGTATGTGTGTTTCTAATTATTGCTATTTATTCATATTTGTTCTCTTTTATTCTTTAAAGTTTAACAATTCATTCTTTATCTTAATATCTTTATATGTGTTTGGGGTTGGTTTTCTTCCCTTTCATCTTTTTTATTGTACAGCAATCTTTCTCCTCAAACCTACCACCTCTTTTCTTTCCTTCTTACTTTCTCTTCCTCCCCTTCTTCTCCTCCCTACTTCCTCTTCCTTTCTTCTTCTCCTCTTCTCTTCCTCCCTCTCCTTTTATGCACATGGACTACTCAGAGGGCTGAAAAAGTTATTTTTGACTGGTCCTCGCACTTGTGACCAGTCCTTGAACTTACGACTGTCCTCATATTTTACGTTTTGGCCCTATCTTGTCACCATGGTGAAGAGAAGCAGTTGTGAAATGAGTGACACTGTTTTTAAGAATGCTACAATGGGCATAAATGATGACCAGTCATAAGTGCGAAGACCGGTCAAAAGTGCGAGGACCTGTCAGAAATCACTTTTTTCAGCCTTTTGAGTAGTCCTTTTGTGCACATGGACTACTCAGAGGGCTGAAAAAGTTATTTTTGACTGGTCCTCACACTTGTGACCAGTCCTCGAACTTCTGACTGGTCCTCACACTTATGACCATCCTCACATTTATGCCCATGCAGCATTCTTAAAACCATGTCACTCATTTCACAACTGCTTCTCTTCACCATGATGACAAGATAGGGTAAAACATAAAATGTGAGGACAGTCGTAAGTTCGAGGACTGGTCACAAGTGCGAGGACCAGTCAAAAATTACTTTTTCAGCCCTCTGAGTAGTCCATATGCACAAAAGGACTATCCAGAGGGTTGAAAAAAGTGATTTCTGACAGGTCCTCGCACTTTTGACCAGTCTTTTTTTATTTTGAAATTTACCAGTAGTCGCTGCATTTTCCACCCCCCGGCTTATACGCGAGTCAACAAGTTTTCCCAGTTTTTGGGGGTAAAATTGGGGGGGTCGGCTTATATGCGGATCGGCTTATACACGAGTATATACGGTAATTGTGATTGGTCAAAGAATGAGAGAGAGCTATTCCTTGCAACTGGATAATTCTTTGGGACTTTGGGAATGGGTGCAATAAAAGAAAATGACTAGAACCCTAAACAAAGAGGTTCCTATATGCTTTTCATGCCATGTGGAAATAGTGAAAGTTATAATCTGGCATAATTGGCGGGCACCAGCTGAGGGATTCATTACATGTACATAAATCTCTAATGATAGACTTGATTCCCCCCCCCCCCTGTAAATCCAATTGTGTGCTTTTGGGGGGGTCCATATTCAAATTTCTTATAACATTCAACATTCAAGTAGTTCTTGAATGTTATAAGAAGCCAGATTTGTTTATTTTATTATTTGCTTCCCTATCTTCTTGCCATTTGGAGGATTTGGTGCGTCTTTTCATTTCATAGAGTTCATCATGGCTTTCTGGATTATAACGGTGAGAAAAACATTAAGTGTTTTCAATTGCAAATAGTAAGTCTAAGCTTGCCGTAATGGCAGGATGCGCTACATCTACTGGGAAAATGTATAGAGATCTAGAGATGGGACAGAGAAAGTAGATAATAAAGAACACAATGTCACTTCACAAGCACTTATTCTCAATCTGAAGTTAGCAACGCCGTAGCATTGTTTCGTGCAGTTGTTGCGTATACTATTAAGCCAGAGTCCCCTTCTGTTGTCAGAACAGCATTGATGGAAAAATCCTGACTTATTAGATTCACTCTGTGGGGTGAAAATGCTGCCGTTCAAATAGAAGAGATCCTTTGGGATTAACATTCTTAATCCTTATAACAGCTATCATCTTCTCTAGCCGTCTATACCTGCTCCAAATCAAATGCTTTGAATAAAATATGTCTGACATTTGGGAAGACAAGCATTCGATTGCAATATTGATTCTCATGTCCTAAAGCAAGGGTGGACAACTATCAGAAATAAAGCAGCTTTTTTTTTCTTTTACTGAAAGGACCCACCAATGCGAACCAAGTGCAGAATTCTGGTTAAGAAGGCCAAAATTTAACATCTACAGAGATTATCAGACATCCAGGTCATGGTTGTCCCAAAGGTGCTTTTTCAGGAGGCAACTGGACTTTCTGGGGTTTTTTTTTTAAGGCATTTCGCTTTCTATCCAAGAAGCTTCTTCAGCTCTGACTAGATGGTGGGGAATGGAAGGATTTATATCCCTTGTAGACAGCTGATCGTTTGCATCCTTTTAGAGTATTGTTGAGGCCACTTGGAGGTTTGTCTGTGTCTTCAGAGTCACTTGAGTAGTGCAAACGGGTGTGGAGCCTTCTTGGAACTGCTGAAAGGAGTGTGTTGTGTGAAGCTTGGATGAGAAGCGAAACGTCTTCAAAGAAAAATAAGAAAGCTCAGTTGCCTCTTGAAAAGGCACCTTTGGGCCAAAATTGATCAAAATTGAACTACAGATTTATTAGGCACTGAGAGTGTGGAAGGATCCATCTCCTGGTTGTATTAGCTCTGTTGACTGTTGTTTTACTTGGTTTCTATGCTTTTGAATTTTTGTCTTTATGATGTAATTGCTTTTATTTCTATTTGATAATGTTTATCACCCAGAATCATTTCTTGAGATGGGCAGCTTTATAAATTGATTACATTAAATGATTAAATGCCTGAGCTTCTGCACCGCAACAGGATTTGTTACTAATACCAGAACCAAACTCACTAGTACAATGAGTCTACTTCTGATTTCCCCCCACGAGATCTTCTTCAAATATTTCGTTTAAAGGGAGGAGATGGAAAGAATTGTGTTTCCATGTTTTATCTTTGTTAGATCATTGAAAGCCCAAAGCCGAGCCTACTTTGTTATAAATGTTATAAATCATCCTGACATTTACAATGGTGTTAAGAATGTTCTTCTGCTGTCCTCTAAATTGGCAAGAAAGTCTCCTCAGTTTATCAAAACAAATAAGATTGTTTTTGGGTGAATGGATTGAACAATAATGTACTGCAGCAAGAATTTTATGGAATGGGACAGGTTTCTCCAATTTAGTGTCCTGGAGATACAAATAGTTGTCCACTTATGACCACAATTGAGTGCAATATTTCTGTTATTAAGCAAGACAATTGTTAAGTGAGTTTTGCCTCATTTTACAGCCTTTCTTGCCACAGTTGTTAAGTGAATCACTGCAGTTGTTAAATCAGTAACATCCTACATTATAATTCTCAGTGCCCCAAACAAGCAGCCATTTTGGTTTTGGAGTGATTTTTCCTAGAATCCTAGAATTCTTGCATATTGTTTCCTCCCAAAAAAATAATAAATAAATAAAACACACAAAAACACGGCTGACATTTCTTTCCATCAACACACCTCTATCAAAGCCATTAGGATTCTAGGAAAAATTACTGACTAAGGCAGTGATTATCATCCACTTACATCTGCTGCCCGCAATTACTGCAAGTTCAAATCCCACCAGGCTCAAGGTTGACTCAGCCTTCCATCCTTTCTAAGGTGGGTAAAATGAGGACCCAGATTGTGGGGGCAATAAGCTGACTTTGTATAAATATACAAAAGTATGAAGGCTATTGCTTAACGCATTGTAAGCCGCCCTGAGTCCCCGGAGAAGGGCGGCATATAAATCAAATTTTTTTTAAAAAAAGCACACCTGACAATTTTAAGTTAAATGAGACTTCTTTTCCCTATTCCTGTTCAATTTATAAAAGAAAGTACAGGTAGTCCTTGACTTACAACTGTTTGTTTAGTGGCCATTCGAAATTACAACAGCACTGCAAAAAGTGACATGACTATTTTTCACTATTACAGCATCCTCCTGGTCACGCGATCAGAATTGAGAGGCTTGGCAACAAACTCATACTTATGACAGTTGCACTATCCTGGGTCACGTGATCCCCTTTTATGACCTTCTGACAAGCAAAGTCAGTGGGGAAGCCAGATTCACTTAACAACTGTGTTACTAACTTAACAATTACAGTGATTTACTTAACAACTGTGTCAAGAAAGGTCGTAAAATGGGACAAACTTCACATAATAAATGTCTCATTTAGCAACAGAAATGTGCTCAATTGTGGTCATAAGTAGAGGACTACGTATAGGAAACAAGTAAGGGCTTCATATGCGCACGAGCAACATGGTACAGGTAATCCTCGATTTACGATCACAATTGAGCCCAAAATTTATTCAGTTTTACCCAGGGGTGAAATGCTCCCGGTTCGGATCGAATCGCTCAATCCGGTAGCGATGGCAGCAGGTGGTTTGGAGAACCGGTAGCAAAAATCCCTGCCCACCCCCCCCCCCCCATGCCCAGCTGAGCCGCACGATTATCAGAGGCTTTTTTTTTTACTTTTAAAAGCATTTTTTCTACAACCTCTTCCGATGAAAAAATGCTTTTAAAAGTAAAAAAAAGCCTCCGTTGATCGTGCAGTTCAGCTGGGATCATCAGGGGCTTTTCAAAGCATTTTTTTCTGCAACCTCTTGGCTGAAGAGGTGGTAAAAAAAATGCTTTGAAAAGTCTCTGACGTTCCCAGCTGAGTTTCTGATCAGCAGAGAGGCTTTTCAAAGCATTAGAAAAAATGCTTTGAAAAGTTTTTTTTTTAAAGTTGGCCACGCCCACCGAGTCACATTACCCACCACCACTACCAAGCTACCACAGAACTGGTAGTAACAGATTTTGCATTTCACCTCTGGTTTTATCCCATTTTTTACTTTTCTTGCCATAGTTGTTAAGTGAATGAATCATTGCGGTTATAAAGTTAGTAACCTGGTTGTTAAGTGAATCTGGCTTCCCCATTGACTTTGCTTGTCATAAGGTCGCAAAAAGGGATCACATGACCCCAGGACATTGCAACCGTCATAAATATGAGTCAATTGCCACACGTCTGAATTTTGATCACATGATTGTGGGGATGCTGCAACAATCATAAGTGCGAAAAACGTTATAAGTCAATTTTTTCAGTGGTGGTGTAATTTTGAACAGTCACTAAACTTACTGTTGTAAGTTGAGGACTACCTGTACTAAAAATGGTAGATGTGGGCTCACTTAAGGTTCAGCCTAGAAATCTCAAATGGTTGTCAATATGGCATTATAGTAGTCATTGTGTTCTCATTTTTTGCAGTTAGGGTTCTGTGACAGCTTTTTTTTTTCCTCTCAATACCAAAAACAGACACAAAATGAATCATCTCCAAAGCACAAGAACTATATGTTCAAAAACAGGTGGTATCCTGTAAGGAGAGCATATTGGTTTATTTTCATATCTTACTGAAGGAGACTGCATCTTGGTTTAGGTGGTTGGTAGCATTCACTTCTCCATACTTCTTTATTGTTAACAGGTTTTGGAGACCTCCGACATGCCTGCTGGGGTGATGAATATCATCTCTGGCTCCCGGGATTATTTGAGTCGAAGTTTAGCTGAGCATCATGATATCCAAGCCATGTGGTACTTCGGCTCTAAAGAGGTGAGTCTCCTTGCAGGCTGTGGGACAGGATGGGCCAATTTGCCGTGGCCAACTTGCCATGGAACAGCTCATTGCAGCCAACCATCACTAAATGAACACTTGTAAGTTGAGGACTATATGTACTGCACTGTGGCCTGTCCATCTTCAAATGTAACTGAGTTCCACAGCTGATCTATTGAAAAAGCCAAAATCAATCTTCCCAGCAAGCAGAGTAAAGGCCTGGTTTGTTCAGCCAATTATTAGTTTATTTTCCTTCCATTTCTTCCTTCAGTTCTCAGGTTGGTATCCCAAGTATATTAGACCTGCTAAGAACAATATGTTTTTTTATATATATTAGGGGTTTTTTTTTTCTCACACACATTAGTCAGTTTTGCCTGCGTGCTATAGATGTTTTTTTTAAGTAGATGAGCATTTTTGAGGTTTGCCTCTATTTATAGTCAATGTGGGTATGCTTCTGAGTTTGAACCATATGGGGATTTTTTTTTCTGCTTTTGTGGGGGTTATTGGGGGATAGGTCTGTCATTTTTGTTTTTCTTTTTGTGGGTGCATATTTTGGTAGCATATGGGGATTGATATTTGTTGGGTTTTGTGGGGGATAGTTGTGGAATATCATGCAAGGCATGTGTGTCTTTTTTTCCCCCTTCTAAATATCACTATGTCCCCTGGTGGGAAATGAGTTTTTATGGGGACTTGTATCTGGTTTGGCATTTGGAGACCAGATCTTTAGGGGTTTAAATGAAGAGCAAAAAGGGGCAAATTAAGGAGTGGTATCTTTTTAAACTATTTTTGTTTTGTTCAATAAGAGCCTTGCATAGAGATGACAGCAGACCAGGAATAAATCAATATTCTAGACTTAGAATGATAAGCATAATTTATTAACAGCTTCCATTTTAGATTCCTTGCCAGAATTAAACCATGGTTTAATGTCTTGAATGAATTAAAATTTCTGGTAATATTGCTTCATGGTCCCTGTGAGAAATATAAGTGGCAAGCCAACACGAGAAGTATTTTGACAAGGCCTCCCTTAAACCTGGAAGCAGGCAAGATACTATCCTGTCCTTGTATTAGACCAGAGTTTCTCAATCTTGTGAACGTTAAGATGTACAGATTTCAATTCCCAGAATTCCCCAGCCAGCATCAAGGTTGAGAAACACTGTATTAGATCATGACAGAAGAAAACCAGGTGTTACTGAGCCATAGTTTTCAGTATTGTGGGCCAAGTCTTCCCTTTTAAAATGGAATCTGTTTTAAATTACCAGCAATATTTGTAGCTCAGGGTTGAAATGAGGGATCTTTGGTGCATTCTGAGCTTAGTAGTTTTAGACGTTTCATTACCCAAACTAAATAACATCATCAGTGCTAGTCCAACTAGTTTGAGCAATGAAATATCTGCAAGAATTAGATGACCTACCATAGAAAAGGCTGCTTCATATTTATGATACTGACACTAACTGAGACATAGCATTGGGGATATACTCTTAAATTCACAGAATAAGGTCTGTCAAGAAACTTAAAAAGAGCATTTGGCATGAGTCTAATGCTATGCATCATGGAGGATTCTACAAGGAAGAATTATAAACAATCCAGAACAAACAGGAGGAAGAGGATATTTTTTAAAATTAAATTTTATTTAGTTATTAAAATTTTATGCCATCCTCCCCTACAAGATGACTCTGGTCTCTAAAGTTGCAAAGGTTTTGAAAGTCTCAGTCCTCAGTACAAGACCACCTACTGCAACTGATAACCTCCCACCAACCAATACGCTCTCACAGAGTAGGCCTACTCATAGTACCCTCATTAAAACAATGTCGTCTAGTAGTTCCAAGGGAGAGAGCCTTCTCTGTGGGGGCACCTACTTTTTGGAACAAAATACCCCCTGGAATACGAATAATCCCAGATCTTCGCACTTTCCGACGTGCCCTGAAGACCTTTCTGTTTCAACAAGCAGGGATAGCATAAACACCTAAATTCTATGCCAAGGTCTTAGCAGATACACCAAGTTGACTCAATTTATTACTGTTTATAAAAAAAAATTATTATATGTATATGAAATCTTAATCTGTTCACCGCCCTGAGTCCTTTGGGAGAAGGGCGGTATAGAAATTCAATTGATCAATCAATCAATCAATCAGTATAGTTCTATTCACTTTATTGCTTTATTGTTCTATTCATCTAGATAGCATTAAGGTCCAAACAAATTCCAATAGGTATTCATGTTTTCTTTAGTATTTTGTTATGTTTGGACCATCCTTTTGAAATCCATCTTGTGGGAAGTTGTTAAAGTTGTTAAGCATACTTAACTGTTGGGCCACCACCATGTCTCTTTCTGTAGCCATCTGTTGTCAGGTAAACAAACCTACAATGGCTTCATGATGATGTTGATTCTTTCACAAACAGGGTTCTGGCCTTGTGGAATGGGCTTCTGCTGGGAATCTGAAGAGGACGTGGGTGAATTATGGAGCTGATATACGTTGTTGGAGTGATCCAGAAGATGGGTCAGGAGAAGAATTTCTTTACCAGGCCACCCAGTCTAAAAGTGTCTGGATGCCTATGGGTGACATATTTCCCAACTGAGCTTCGGGGAGGCAATTTTGGAAGGGGGCGGGGGGGCGGGGCAGGGTAAAAAAAAACCACATCTCTATTGTTTAATGTCTAATAAAAGAGCATTTTACCATTTTCTTTAAACTGGTATCCAGCTGTTTTCAATGGAATTGGTGATTCTTTCTGGGTATCTTCCTTAAGTAAATTCACAAAGTTCTATTCCTGGTGAGACAACACAGCCTTCCTCCCATGTATTCTCCCAGGTTAGGTGTTACATTAATAACAGAATAATAGAGTTGAAAGGGACTTTGGAGGTCTTCTAGTCCAATCCATACTCAGGCAGAAGACCCTATCGGACAAGTAGCTGTCCAGTCTGTTCTTAAAAATCTCCAGTGTGATTCCAACACAAACACACACACACACACAACTGGCCCAAGAAAATCTAGATCTGAATTGTGTGCTAGACATCAGTTTGGTGTGCAGGTAGTCTTTGACTTCCAACCATTCACCAGTAACTATTCAAAGCCATAACAGCACTGAAAAAAGTGACCCACAACAGCCCCTCACACCAGTGGTGAAATCCAATTTTTTTTTACTACCGGTTCTGTGGGCGTGACTTGGTGGACGTGGACGTGGCCATGGCAGGGGAAGGATACTGCAAAATCTCCATTCCCTCCCCACTCCTGGGGGAAGGATACTGCAAAATCTCCATTCCCACCCCTCTCTGGGACCAGCCAGAGGTGGTGTTTGCTGGTTCTCCGAACTGCTCAAAATTTCCACTACCGGTTCTCCAGAACCTGCTGGATTTCACCCCTGTTTCACACCCGCACCCACTGCAGCATCCCCATGGTCACAGGATAAAGATTCAGACAACAACTGGTTCATATTCATGATGGTTGTAGTGTCCCAGGGCCATGAGATCACCCTTTGCATACTTCTGTTAGGCAACTATTAGCTGGTGTGGGCCTACTCTTAATTCTTTTGAAAGGAAGAGGGCCAATCTATGTTGTAGGAAGAGCCATAACAGCCAAAAAAAATCACAAGGAATCTGCTAGCACCTTTTTCAGACTATCTTAATAAATAAAACGCCTAAACTGTTGTGAGATGCAGTTCATTTCATTGGATATTTGGAGTGGCTAAAGCAATGTTTTTCAACCTTGGCAATATGTAGACTTCAATTTCCAGAATTCCCTCACCGGCCATGCCAGCGTTTGATGTTTCATGCTGGCTGAGGAATTCTGGAAGTTGAAGTCCACACATCTTAAAAGTTATCAAAGTTGAAAAACACTGGGCTAAAGGGACATGGGATTTACAGCAGGATGTGGCAGAGGGAGGGAGGGAAAGACGATGATTATGCAGGTGATGGAGATGCAAAGTGATTGGGTTGAATTTTTGGAAATGGGGATTCTTATGGATTTATGAGGTAACTTTACAAGGTTTTTTTGTTTTTGGAAATGGGGATTCTTATGGATTTATGAGGTAACTAAAATATTTTTTTGTTTTTAGAATTTACAATTTTACGATTTCATTGTACAGTACAGTATTCACAAGTTTCTTACTGGGCACCAACTGTTGGCAATTATGCTGCGAGGAGCCTACAAGATCTATAGGGAGAAGACTAGTGGTCAGAAGCTCCAAAGTGTCTCAAATTAATCTAGGAATAGATTGTTACCCAGTAAAAAGGAGGTCAGATTTCAGATTGCCAAATGAGGTATTTTAGGTGCTGGATAAGGTGTGTCTCTTATCCAAGCTTAGTCTAATTGCAACTGAGTTAGTTATAACTTAAAGAAGTTGAAAAAAACCAATAACTATTGCCTTTTTTTTTTTTTTTTTTGCTAGCAAAAATTGCTACTTCCTATTCAGCTCAGTGCAATATTCTTTGTAAACTTGGGTTTTTTTCCATCACTCAGCTCAGGGAAGGGAGAAAGACACACAGTTCAGTGGTAGTATGATTTATTCTGTGCAGAAAGTTCTAGAGTATCATCTTTGATAGTTCTTTTCACTTGTTCATCAAAAGTCGAGGTCATAGACCTCCAGAACTCTGAGCCACTTCACAATTAAAATAATGTAGAAAACACTATCAGATAAGAATATCAACTCTAATAAAAAAAGAATATACATAGCTCGGGGGTGAACTGTGGAATCCTTGGTGCTCTCTAAGCTTGGTTGTTTGCAGACATTTCATTCCAAAACTAGGTAGCATAATTCCTCAGCCAGCATGGGGAATGGCCGGCGAGGGAATTCTGGGAATTGAAGCCCACACATTGCCAAGATACACTGCTTTAGCCATTCCATATATCTGATGAAGTGAACTATAGCACACAACAGCTTAGGCGTTTATTTATTACAGTAGTTTGAAAAAGGTGCTAGGCGATTCCTTGTGATTACCCCACTAAGTAATATGATGATGCTACTTAGTTGGGTAATAAGATGTCTACAAGAGCCAAGCTCAACAGAACACCAAGGATTCAATAGTCCAACCCTGAGCTACAACTATTCTATTGATAGTACTGATCTTCTCAGCACAGAGGCCTTGATATTTCAGACTATAGATGGAAAGCCCCAACTTTTAAAGTTTGTTTTAGACTTCATCCTTTCCTGCCTACATGGGGCAGCAGAAGTTTAACAGGTCAGAGGCATAAAAGGTTGTGGTATTTGCAGACTCTTGCTAAAAGCGTAAACATCAGATAAGCTTGGGTGAGATTCAGTAAGAAAAGCTATTCACAACTGATTTCTGGAATTCTTTGTGACTCAGAAATGGAAAAACGCCCACTATTTGCAGTGACTTCATGACCCTTCAAAACAAGCTTACATTGAGGTTAAGTGTGCCATCTAAAGAATTGTTTCCTAAACTGGCATCTTTCATATCTGTTGGGACTTAGAATCTGAGCTGGTATAGCCATTCATGATGCTGGGAATTTGGGGAACTGTACTCCCAATACAATGGGAAATTGTCAGTTTTGGGGAGTGGTTTTCAAATTTTATCTCAACACAACTTGCTTGTAAACAGCATTGGAATTCCATTGTTGCCTTGGGTCAATGGGACATTTGAGATCCCTCCCGTTAGGAAAGATTGAATTCCAAGGGATCAGTGGCAAAGCTGCTTTCCAAGTAATCAAACTCAAGATACTGTGCAGCTTTCAGTTTTGAAATGTGATATAGAAAGAAAACCACTTTCCTCAGGCTTTTTTCTGATTGGTGCCTCTCTGCCTGTCTTCCCAGCTTTTTTTTTACACCATTCACTTGGATGGGATGAAAAGGGAAAATTTATCAAATGTCTATATACTTCAAATACGTTAGCAAGGCATAGGAAAAAACTACTTGCTTGCCCAATTTCCAGTATTTTTGATTATTTCTATTTTTATTCTAGGAGTAGTTTTCCAAGCAAATTATGCAACTATTTTTTTTAAAGTATAATATTTTTTAACCAACACAATCAGCAAACAAACACAACACAATCAGCAACAGTAAGAACAATGCCAATAACTATGGTGTCAGACCTGCCCCAGTCTGATCCCTTAGAGAAGAAAACCCCTCAACTCCATTTGGTTGAAGTAAAAGTACTTTTACTAAAAGATGCTACTTGCGGTAAAGTCAGGTGGAATCTGATTACTCACTCAAAAAGACAAAAACCATTCCTTTTAATCCCATCCCCCCCCCCCCAATGATCAGTCCAAATGCAGTCAATGTGCTGCCACCTGGATGTTTTGGGAACTCTGAGGTGTTTTGGTTGGTAACTTTCCACACTCAGGGCAAAAGGCCTTGAAAACGATTTGGCACGAACCCATCCCACGGTGAACTGCTTTTCTTCAGCTGCCATCCCCCTCCCAAATTCCCACACAAGAATGCATACAAGTTTATTGCAGCCCATTTGGTTCTCCCTCTTGCCTCTCCCCACCAGTCCTTTGGGGGGAGAAGGTATGAGGATGCCAGACCAGGCACCAAGCCGAAAATGGTAAACCTGCCTGACATGGTATAAAACACAAAAAAAATCATTAAAGTGGAAATGTGAACGTTCTTCACCTAGGCCTCGAAAGATATTCATGCAAGGCATCATCTCCCCGCCAGCGTCTGGTGACAGTTACCCCCCCCCCGGGGGTGCTCCTCCGGGTCTTCCATGCACCCTACACCTAGCAACCATCTGGTTCAGACTGGTTTCTCCTTGAGCTGCAACTCCTCCAGCCACTCTGTCTCCTCCCGGCAGTGGTGTGGCTGAGGGGAGGTCGACCCCATGGGTCCCCAGTCTTCCTGGACGCTCCCGTGGGTTGACATTGTGTGTTCAGCCCCCTCAGTAGACTAGGTCTCTAGGCTGGTTGACTGGCCCAAAGTCACCCAGCTGGTTTCATGTCTAAAGCAGGGCTAGAACTCACAATTTCCTGGTTTCTAGCTTGGTGCCTTTAACTACTGCACTAAACTGGATATTTTTAGTTGCCTACATTAAAGGAGGTTATCACTTAACATAACATTGCTTTATACCTATTATAGCTACAAATGTTTATGAACATCACTATAACCCTGCGGAAATATATTGTGAATATGAAGTCATCTTAAATTACTGGATATTGAACTGATATTTTTATATAAATCCGGTTGCTAAATTTGAAATTTTAATAAGGGAAGATCTGCTGTATGTGAAAAAAAGTAATTATATATTATCTTTGTAAAAGGATAATGAAAATTCCACATATTGTAAGCAATAATATTGTTTATTTTTAACCAATAAAAACTTTTATAATAAAATTATGGAATAAAGGAAAAGAAAAATTCTAGATTCTGTTTAGGGTTAAAATGGTGGCATGTCAATTTATAAACTATTATGTCCAGGATGTTTTCATAGACACATTGAGACATACTTCCTTTTGAAAACTAGTGTAGAAAGTTAGCACCTATCTCTCTCCTAGAAGAATGAAATATTCTAGGAAATATTAAAATATTTCCCTGGATGGGAAATGAAGAAACATGTTTATTTTGAGGCAGGAAGCAGACTCACTCTTAATAGCCCCCACCCTCCTCAATAGCCCACAGCAGATGTCAGCACTTAAGAGATAAAGAGATGGCTAGGTCTATTCATAAGCAAATATCCTCACCCAAAATCCAACAAAGGTATGATTAGCCCTCAGCCATAATAGGAATTGCCCAAAGCCCCTTCATTATATCACCCAGCAAGATTCAACCAAGCCTGGGACACAGACAGCCTATAAAGTTAGCTAAGACCCACATAGCCCCCTGGGAGTCTGACAACCAATAGGATACATTTCTTGCAAGGAACAGAAGCTCAAAGGCAAGCCCAAGATAAGGTGTAAATATATATATATATATATAT
>WNWU01013574.1:3693278-3740782 GCA_012654045.1 Ptyas mucosa
ATATATATATATATATATATATATATATATATCTCCTCCATGTGGTCAGGTACCTAGAATCACACATGCTTGGTGGTTCTGCTTCACTATTAAATAATCCTTCCAAGTAGCCTCCATGTTTCCAGTGTCTTTCTCCCCAGTTGGAACTGAACCCAAATGGACATTTCTTCCAACAATCTGGCGACCCAGATGGGACTCCAAGCTAACCTGACCAATGGACCTAGCATGGGTAAGCCTCCCTTGCCAGAACAGACCCATTGAGTTTGTGGGTGGATTTTTCCCAGACCTTAGCCATTTGGAACAAGGGTTTTAAAGGGATTTTGAGTTTTGAACTCAAAGGCTGCTTGGAAAGAAGGTGAGTACCTCTAAATTTTAACTTTAAAAGCCCAGGAGGTGAAGTGAGTATGTGTCTGTGTGTGTGAATGCGCTTGAGAAAAAAAATCCCTTCTCTGCCACAGCTGGATCTTGCTTCCTCTGTGCCTTTCCTAACTATAGAAAGCAGAGCCTAGAAAGTATAGGGGGTCAGACCCAGAGCACAGGCCTTCTGTTAAGAAAGGGAGAGAGTGTGTGAGAAGGGGTTGAAAGGCAAGTGAGAGGAGGGAAAGTGAGAGTCCAATTATTAAGTAGGGAGAAGGAAGACAAATAAAAAGTAACACTTATTATTGACCACATTTAAAAAATTGAAAAATGAACCTAATTATTATATTGTAAGACACTTAACAGATGTAAAATGATATGGATGTCTATATAAATCAAATGGAATGAATAAATGCATAAATAGTCCTCTAAACCAGAATCTTTTAGAGGGTGCAACTATAATAAATTGAACAGTTAAATTATATAGGTTTATTTGTCAATATCATGTATGTAAACTAGCAATTGTGTTTGTTTTTCTGGGTTTAGGATTTAGCAGGTAATAAGTCTCCTCCAATTAAGAAGTTGCTCCAGCTTAATATACTCATCCAAGGTACTAAAAATATTTTCAAACGGTGCAGTCATCCTCAAGAAAAAACCAGGCACAACTGGGGCAAAATAGGGAAGTCTTTGATGGTCACATAATTGGGTTGAGTTGATTTTCATTGACTATTGGTCATCTGGTCAATGTACCATAGCCTGTATAAGCAGAAGGCCCTAATAGCAAGAAATTATGATCAGAGCTTACCTAAGTAGATAAAAACGAGCAACAAAGAAGCAACCTTTATATTGGACAATTTGTTTTCAAAGACACGGTGGCATGGATGTATCCAGAACTATGTTTCTCAACTTTGGCAACTTTAAGATGTGTAGACTTCAACTCTCAGAATTCTCCATCCAGCATGTTCTGTATCAAAGCCAGTGAATATGGCAGCCATTCAAGTTTTAGCAGAAGAGAAGTTAAGGAAAAGGATAGCTAGGATTGGATTTGTTTGCCCTCCTACTCAACATCACCAGCCAATAGGAAAAACTTCCAATTGAAGGCAAATATACATGTCCCAGGATAACGTTGCAGGATCCATTATAAGTTGGTCACCAGGACCAAAGGTTTATTCTTCTATGCTTTCAGGCTGGAGCCCATCATCAGGGAATTTCTCTCTTTCCAGAATATGTGCAATGGGCTGTTCTATGCGTTGCACAGGTAGTCCTTGACTTTCAACAGTTCGTTTAGTGATCAAAGTTACGACAGCACTGAAAAAAGTGGCCATGCTTCATACTTACAATCATTGCATCATCCCCTTGATCACGTGATCAAAATTCAGAGACTTGGCAATATTTATATGGCTGCTGTGCCTAAGGGTCATGTGATCACCTTTTGCGACCTTCTGGCAAGCAAAGTAAATGGGGAAGTCAGTTTCATTTAACAACCATGTAACTTGGCAATCCAGTGATTCAATTAACAACTGTGACAAGGCCCTAAAATGAGGCAAAACTCAACAAATGTCTCAGCAATCTAAATTTGGGGCTCAGTGGTGGTCATAAGTCAAGGACTACCTATATTTATATGGTGCCTGGTTGTGTGAAGCTTTTAATTGTTAATTAGGGTATTTAAGGACTGCCATTAAGTCACTGATTTTTATTTCTTTGTGCACTGAGCCCTAAGTACCTGATAAACTGGTGGTAAATCATTACTCCTGTTGCTCTCCCAGGCCCCCTGTCAGGCAACAAGAGTGCTGATTTATCACTACCTTATCTGGTGCTTAGGAGCAGAGGGCTCAGCCTTACAATGTAACAACAATCAATGCCAGCCATCAAACACCCTAACATACATCAAACATAGAACAGCCCACTGCACATATTCTGGAGGGAGAGAGAGGTTCCCTGATGATGGGCTCCAGCAAAAGCTTCAAAGTTTGGAAGAATAAACCTTTGATCCCGGTGATCAATTCAGACTGGATCCTGCAAAACGTCAGTTGTTCTTCCTAATGAGGGCTGGATCTGGGAAAGAAGGCTAGCCCAAGGATGTGGATTCCTGCTCCGATATTTGTTTGTTTGTTTGTTTGTTTGATTGATTGATTGATTGATTTGTATACCGCCCTACTCCCGAAGGACTCAGGGCGGTGAACAGTTAACAATAAATACAGACTATAAATATTTTATAGATTTTGTGCAAGTGTTTTGCACTAGGGTGTCCAAAAATGCCCAAGCTGATACTTTGGGGCACCCTTTGGAATAATGTCATTCTGAAACAATGCTAAATCTATTTCTCCAAAGAAAAAAACCCCAAAACAGCTGATAGGAGTGTCTATGGAGATTCTCAGTGATTCAGGTGATGATTGTCCCAAAAAGCTTCTTGGGTTTTTCCTTGCAGATGTTTTTTCCTTTCCTTCAGTTCTGAGAACTGAAGAAGCTTCTTGGACGAGAGGCAAAATGTCTTCAAGGGAAAAAATAAAACTCCAGTTGCCTTTTGGAAAAGCACTTTTGGGACTACTGACAAGAGGTTTGATGTATACAATAGGAGCATAGGGATCTGCTGAAGGCAACAGAAGAAGAGGAAACAAATGGCTGTTTTTATAGGGAGATCGTTCATATGGCAAGACTTATTCTAGAAGAAGAAGGAAGTCCCCGCTTAAACCCTGCAATAGCTACAGATAAGCAGTGTTGGCAACTTGCTGGCTGGGGAATTCTAGGATTTGAAGTCCACATATCTGAAAATTGCCAAGTTTGAGACACAATCAGTGGTGGGTTGCCCCTGGTTCAGACCGGTTCGCAAGAACCGGTAGTAAAACCAGTGCAAGCCCCGCCCACTGCCCTGGATGTCATCATCAGCGATCTGCACATGCACAGAAGCAAGATGCGCAAACGATCCTGTTGTGAACCAGTAATAAAGGTAAGTAGAACCCAACCCTGGACACAATGCATTAAAACCGCTTATATTGGGGGACTGAGAATGAGATTAATGTGACATCATAAGGAACTAATATGCTGGAGCAAATGGAAAGAGGCAGCCAGTTCTGGAGGCTTTAAACAGAGCCAGTTATTCAAACTGACTTCATCTGGTCCTTGAAAGCAAGCACACACTCAAACTTTTCAACTGGGTGTGCCGGTGCTCATTCTGTGGGCCACTCTGGTAGACTGTATTTGGCTTTGGGGTTTCTTTTATTTTTTCCTAGTTTCCGGCTTTGTAAAAGATAAATCTTTCATCTCAATTGGACAACTTCATCTTCATGCAGGTGCTGTCTGCAGGAGCAGAATCAGAGCAAGAGGGAACATGTTGTGGTTAATGGCCCTGTTCATTTCTAAGAAATGATGAGTTCAACCTATCTTTAACTATGATTGGGAACTGTAAAAAGCTTTCAAAATATTGCCCTTCTGCATAACTTTCTTGTAAAAGCCATTGTCCTTAACCTCAGCTTTATAGAACAAATTGTTGTTATCTTAGTTATACAGGTAGTCCCTAATTTATAATACTTCATTTAGTGACCATTCAAAGTTACAATGGCATTGGAAAAAAGAGGACATTTTTCACACTTACAACCATGACAGCATCTCCATGGGCACATGAACAAAATTCAGAGGCTTGGCAACTGACTCATATATATGATGATATATGGTTGCAATCTTCTCACAAACAAAGTCAATGGAGAAACCAGATTCATTTAATAACTAAGTTGCTAACTTAACAATGTGATTTGCTTAAAAACTGTGGCAAGAAAGATCATAAAATGGGACAAAATTCACTTGACAAATGTTTTGCTTAGCAACAGAAATTTTGGGTTTGATTGAGGTCATAAATCGAGGATTACTGCATAGGATAATTAAACATTTGCATTCAGCATCTGTTTGGAGAATCATTTTCAATAACCAATCAATTAATTTTATCTATCGTCAAAAAGTTACCAACAACTATAATCTAAACTTGGTATTGGTTGAAATAGTTTAACAATATTTAATAAATATTAGATAACAGACTTAAAACCCAGGTCAGTGATTTATTACTAAAAGCTTTGTTTTTATAGATATAGTTAAAAATTGTTAAACGGTGTATAGATTTCCCCCCAAAATTGGATATTTTAGTAAATTCTAATAATTCATAGTAGTTACAGTCTGTAAATTCATCTCAAATACTGAGATCACTTTAAAGTTTTATTTTTAAAAATTTTTACTTTTAATAGAGATTTTAACCTGCAAGATCACAGAGAAGATACATATGTACAAAGCAGAAGCTTAAAATGTTTGCTGCTCTGTGCATGATCACAGGTCACCAGGAAGGTGCCATATGTATTAATTTGGAGGCTACCAATAAATCTTAACTAATAAGCAAATTCACAAATATGGAATCCCCAACTAGCAAGGACTGCCTCTATACTTTTATTCCAACTTCATTTATTTTTATGAACAGCTCCAAATTTACCAGAATCAAATTACCTTTGAGTCAACTTTTAATGTTGACTGGATTAGTCTCTGCTGTTTTATTGGCAAGGTTTTTCGGAAGTGGTTTGCCACTGCCTCTTTCTAGGGTTGAGAGAAAGTGGTCACCCAACTGGTTTTGTGCCTAAGGCTGGACTAGAATTCACTATTTCCTGATTTCTAGTCTGCCACACTTGCCATCTTCATTAGTCATCACTGACTAATAGGATAATCTTTTACACAAGAAAAACCATGGATTGAAAGAAAAGTCAGCTGCAACTCTAGAATTGCTTTGCAGAGTGAGATTCAGATGTGGGATTCACTTACTTTCCTTACTGAGTCACAAATGTGAGTATGTGTGCCAGAGGTGGGTTTCAGCAGGTTCTGACCAGTTCTGGAGAACCGGTAGTAAAAATTCTGACTGGCCCCACCCCCATCTATTCTCTGCTTTCCAAGTCCCAGCTGATCGGGTGGAAATGGGGATTTTGCAGTAACCTTCCCCTGGAGTAGGGTGGAAATGGAGATTTTACAGTATCCTTCCCCTGTCATGCCCACCACGTCACACCCACTAAGCCACTCCCACAGAACCAGTAGTAAAAAAATTTGAAATCTACTACTGGTGTGTACGTACGCTCACATGCGCCACCTCTGCTCATGCGCACGGCCTTCTGTGCATGTGGAGTAGTTGCGCATTATGTCTGGGCAAGTGGGCGGAGCCTCCTGCAGCCGCCTCTACAGGTTCACGCGATCTGGACAGAACCAGCTGAATCCCACCACTGATGGGATGGGCAGCATATAAATTTAATAAATAAATACAGGTAGTCCTTGACTTATAACCAGAATTGAGCCCAAAGTTTACATTGCTAAAACAATTATTAAGTTAATTTTGTTCCAGTTTTCCACCTTTCCTGCCACAGTTGTTAAGTGAATCACTACAATTGTTAAGTTAGTAACAAGGTTGTTAAATGAATCTGGCTTCCCCATTGACTAAAAATCTTTTATTTTCTCTTCACTGGTTGGTCGCTGATTCTATTTTGATTCTCACAGGCAATGCAAGTATTGGGATTACAGCTCTCTGAATTCCTAGCTCCACCGAAGAAGGTGATTCTTACATCCCAAAGGTGTTTTTCCAAAAGGCAACTGGATTTACTTGGTTTTTTTCTTTGAAAACATTTCACTTCTCATCCAAGAAGCTTCTTCAGAACTGAAGTTCTTGGCTGAGAAGCAAAACACTTTCAAAGAAAAAAACCAAGGCAGTCCAGTTGCCATTTGGAAAAGCACCTTTGGGATAACCATGATTTGGCTAGTTGAATCTCCAGAGACATGAATCTTAAATGTTCAGAATATCCACAAAGGCCATTAAGATGCATCTCTGTTTCAGTACATACTGATTGCATAATATGCATGCATAAATCAAGATTGCTACATTGCCACATGCTCTAGTTACAGGATTCAGCTTGCAACTGCTAACTTTATTAGGCTTGTTTCATTATTAGTCAGGGTGGTTATCATAGAATAGGCAGGCACAGCCTAGAGCAGTGATGGCTAACCTTTTTGCCATTGCGTGCCAAAAGCTGGGGGAGTGCGGGATAGTCACATGCGCGCGTGCCCACACCCATAATTCTAGGCGCCCTGCCCCCCATGCATGCCCACGTGATCCCATGCTCCTCCCCACTTTTGGCATGTGACAGCATGGTGGGCATGGTAGGCCCGTTTTTTGCCCACCCCAGGCTCCAGAGGCTTTCTAGGAGTTTTAATTTTAGGTTTAAGACCAAATTATTTAATTGTATTTTAATCAATTCTTTAAAATATTTGTATTATATGTATTTTATGTATTTTATCATTTGTCTGTACACCGCCCTGAGTCCCCCGGGAGTAGAGCGGTATATAAATATAATATAATAATAATAATAAAAAAACAGCCTTCCCCACCCCACCGAGGCCCGAAACAGCCCATTTGCCAACTTCCAGTGGTTCCAGAAGGCCCAAAAATCAGCTGGCCAGTGCACACATACATGCTGGAGCTGAGCTTGGGCAATGCTCGCGTGCCCAACAATATGGTTCCGTGTGCCACCTGTGGCACGCGTGCCATAGGTTCGCCATCACAGGCCTAGAGTAAAGTCAAATTAAGCATGGAATAGAAAGCAATTAGGCCATCCAAAGCCAAACTTGGCATTGATCATTGCCTAGATCCTTATTTCCACAAGTAGCAGTTTCCAAAGTTCAGCACCCTTTATATGTATCATCCATAGCCAGGATGCTGCCTACCGAACTAGGATTGTAATCTAGATTTCCTGCAGTCCCGGAAATTGAAAAAATTGCTAAGGAAAACTGAGCTAATCCTCTAGTCTGGAGTTTCCAAACTTCTCTTTCCTCTGCTGCTGGCTGAGGATTTCTGGGAGTTGAAGTCCAAAAGTCTTAAAATTGCCAAGTTTGGAGACCCTGCTCTAGTCTCAGGGAATTAAGCTCAGCCTTCTGTCAAGGTCAGGCCATACCAGATCATGAACAGGCAAACTGCCTTAGAGCTCCAATGCTTGGTTTCCCCTCCCAGTCAAAACTCTGTGTTTTGTTCCATTTGGTACCTTGCTTTTTTTCGTACCTCGGGACCACAGTGAAAATGTCTGCCTTTCATTTCAAACACTCCAAAAATTAAAAAATGAAGTAGTGGCAGAAAACTACAGCTTCACTATTAACCTTATTCCAGGATCATAAAAGCATAATATCACTTTTAGCTCTGTTGGGCTGGGGAATTCTGGGAGTTGAAGTCGACACATCTTTAAGTTGCTAAAAATTGAGAAGCACTGGGCTAGACTGATGCAGGATTCTTTATCCTCTAATTCTACCAATAGTTGTCAGTTTACAACAATTTGTTTAGTGACCATTCGAAGTTACAATGGCATTGGAAAAAGTGACTTATGAGTCTTTTTCACACTTACAACTGTTGCAGCATCCTCATGATCAAAATTCAGATGCTTGAGAACTGAGTCATATTTATGATGGTTGCAGTATCCCGGAGTCACATGATCATCGTTTGCCAGGCAAAGTCAACAGAAACCCACATTCATCTAACAATCATGTTACTAACTACTACTAACTATAGTAATTCACTTAACAACTTAGCAAGAAAGGTCGCAACATGGGGCAAAACATACCTAGCCACTGTCTCACTTAGCATCAGAAATTTTGCGCTTAATTGTGATCGTAAAACGAGGACCACCTGTATATAACTGTAGAATTCTATATATTTCCGATTAGAATTATTTTAATTCTACATAATTATAATTGTTCTGATTTTTGGCCTCCACAGAGTGACATAGATCCCTTCCTACAAAGGTTTGAGAGGTTGAGTCTATCCCAATTTGTCAAGGAGCAGAATATTTTCTTTTAAAAAAATCTCAGTTGGGTAAGTCTGAATGACTTCAATCTAACAGCAGAAGGAGAGAGATTTAAAAATGTGGGCCTTCCCACTAATTATATTATACATTCATTGAGTTTGGCAGAAAGAATCTGGCAGCCTCTCTTCTAACGAAGCTTACTAAATGTTTTAAATTGTTTACATTATTCAAAGGACTTAGTCTTTTTTCAGGATGGAAAATTCAAAACAGATTAATGTTAACTCCAGTACCTGGGTTCATCTGGATGATATCATAAATATAAATCTATATTAGGAAAATAGTTTTCTAGACCAATTTCAACATTTATAAAATCAAATCTTATGGCACACGCAGACTTCCTCAAACTGGTGTGTTTTGAAGACTGGAAAAAAGGGCAGCCAAGTCAATTATGAGCATGAGCCTATAGTACAGTGGTTTAAAGCACCCTGTTATTAACATCTATTAACATCTGCTGCTTGCAATTACTGCAAGTTCGAATCCCACCAGGCTCAAGGTTGACTCAGCCTTCCATCTTTTCTAAGGTGGGTAAAATGAGGACCCAGATTGTGGGGGCAATAAGCTGACTTTGTATAAATATACAAAAGTATGAAGGCTATTGCTTAACGCACTGTAAGCCGCCCTGAGTCTCCGGAGAAGGGCGGCATATAAATCAAATAAAAATAAAATAAAATTATGCCATTACTGTAGTCTATTATTTGATTTCAATGCTTTTAATATTTCTTTTATATCATATTTTCTCCCCACTTCTTTGAACACCACAGCAGAGATACAGGTAGTTTTCAACTTACAAACATTTGTTTAGTGATCATTCAAAGTTTTGACGGCAGTGAAAAAAGTGGACTTTTCATGCTTACAATTGTTGCAGCATCCCCTGGTCACATGATCAAAATTTGGGCACTTGGCAACTGGCAGGTGTTTATGATAATTGCATGTCCTGGGGTCATGTAATCTTTCCAGCCAATGTCTGACAAGCAAAGTCAATGGGGGAAGCCAATTCACTTAACAGCATGATTCACTTAACAAGATGATTCACCTAACAACAGCTGTGATTCACTTAACAACTGTGGCAAAAAGGTCATAAAATGGGGCAAAACTCACTTAATAGCTGCCTTGCCTTAATAATAAAAAATTTGGCCTCAGTTTAGGTTGTCAATCGAGGACCATCTGTATACTCCAAGACAGGTAAATTTGAACATTTTAAAACTGTTTTGGATTATAATTCGCAACATGTCAGTAAAGCCTTTCCCTTCGGATGGGAATTCTGGGAGTTGTTCAGGTGCTAATGGTTCCCAGGTTGGGAAAATAGCAATAGCACTTAGACTTATATATCGCTTCATAGTACTTTACAGCCCTTTCTAATCAGTTTACAAAGTCCACATATTGCTCCCAACAATCTGGGTCCTGATTTTACTGACTTTGGAAGGATGGAAAATTGAGTCAATCTTGAGATGTTCAGGATCGAACTCCTGGCAGTGGGCAAAGTCAGCCTACAATACTGCACTTTATTTTATTTATTTATTTTATTCAGCTTATATGCCTCCCTATCTCACAATGGACTCAGGGCGCTCACAACAATAAAACACAAGCCACAATATAAAATAAAGTCTAAAGTCTAAAAAATTTAAAATTAACCCTTAAAACCCCATCATCAGTCCAGGTCGAGGGATTTGAAAAGCCAAGTTTTTAATTCACGGTGGAAGGTGCGAAGGTCAGGCACTAATTGGAGCTCCAAGGGAAGTTGATTCCAGAGGGTGGGCGCACCCACCGAGAAGGCTCTACTCCTGGGGGCTGCCAGGCACCACTGTCTAGCAGACGGCACCCTGAGTAGGCCCTCTCTATGGGCACGAACCAGGCGATGGGCTATCGTTGCTGGCTGAAAGTGGTCCGCCAAATATCCTGGTCCTAAGCCATACTTTAACCACTATGCCACCACACCTGTATGATATATGCAATATAATGCAATATATGACATCCCCACTGCCTTCCCAAGTTAATAGAAAGGCATATTAATCTGTTGCAGCAAACTCAAGGTCTCTTGCATCAGTTTAATAACAGGCTGAATAGATTCCCTAAAATGATCCCCACAAAAGCATGATCATTTTTAAAGTACCAAGAAAGAAGACTCTTTGGGGCTTCCGGTGAGATCGCCGGCATCGCAAGACGCTTCTTTGTGAAGCGCCAGTCCAGGACTCTGTAGAACCGCAAGAACAGCGACAATCTGCTGTCTTGCGGTTCGGAAACTTTCCCCCCAGTGAAAGGGGGGAAAGTGAGTCGATGGGTGGGGTAGAGCTCCCTAAGAGCACCAGATTTTGCCCATAGTCTGGTGCTTGAAGATGAGAGCTCCTCGTGAAGCCTGTCAATACTCCGGACCTCGGATGTCTCTGCTTTGCAGAGCCAGATGCCGCAACCATCCCAGCAACCAATTTTAAACAAATATATTTGATTAGAGCTGGCTGAGCATATGCAGGAGGAACGAAAATCGCAAGTATTTGATATTTTAACTCCAAGGGATTTACCTTTCTTTTTAAGAAGAATTTATATGGGAAGAAAGTGAAAGCAAGATGGCATTTTAGTTTAAACGGGGCGTGAAGAAGTGAAAGTTAAAAATAATTATTGAAAAAGCCCCTGTTTGAAACATAGGACTCTATCTTAAAAAGTGGATTAATCAAGGATGGAAATAATTGTAACAATTGAGGCAGCAGCATAAAGCATAAAGTGAAAGGTTTCTTTTGATATCTTTTTTTTCTACTTTGTCCTACTGGAAAGGGAAGAAGAAGGGGGGAAGATGGCTGGTCTTTTTGAAAGTAACGAAATATGGTTTGACCTTTTTGAAGAAGCTTTGAATTCAATTACCTCTGCTATATTGGAAAGACTTGATACTTTTTTTCAAGTTGGAAATAATGAAACAAATGAAGATACTGTATTGTTACTTAACAGTGAGGTGTTGAATGAAGAGCTGGGAGAAGAAAGAGAACAGCCTACAGTGATTTTGGAAAATAAAATGGAGGAATTGCAGAATGAGAAGGAAGAATTTTTGGGAGCTGTTGGGATTTTGGAGACACGAAATGGAATTTTACATTCTTTCTACAAAGTTCTAACTGCAGTTAAAGAGCTGTTCTCAGTGGATGATACAGTTTTGCGAAAATTATGTTGTATACAACAATCTCAGAAAATTCAAGAGTGTATTAGAGCAAAAAAAGGCAGAGGAATCAGAATCAGAGTGAAGAAAAAGGTCCGTAAAAAAGTTAGGAAAAAAGACTAGAGACGAGGAAAATAACCCTTCTTGGTGAGATGGTCCATAAAAAGTTTTGTTCAAGTGTTTATAGATTTTGAACTTTGGAAGAAAACACCCAACAGTTTAATGCCAGCTATTTAAGCGAGGAAGGACGATGAAAGGCAAATTATAGATATATTGGAATATTTTGAGAAGAATAAACAGATCACTGCAATGCTGATGTGTTTGGTTGTGAAGTAAGCCTTGGCCTGAGTGAATTGGAACCTTTTATTAAAGACTGTAACAAAGATGGATTTAATTGCAACTGTAGAAGTCTTATTGAATATGATAGCGAATTTGAGCTTTTTGTTTGAGTGTAATAGCCACAGGGCAAGAAGACTATAGGCCTAGAGCAATTGCAGGGATCTGGTGGTTACCCTAATATGATGATGAACTCAATAATCTAGTTGAAGGACTTTATAGTAAATTATGGAATGGTATCAAATAATTTAACTTTTTTTTTCTTTTTCTATACAATACCGTTGCGGTGGGATTATATCGTGGTTGGATTTGACAGATACTATGTGGAATACAAATATAAAGTCACTGGGGGGGGGGGGTTATATAAAGAAGTATTTTTTTTTATGCAGGGGTAAATGGCAACTGAAGATATTATAAATACTGTTGGAAGATGGGAATAATCAAGAAGATTAAGAACTGGTTTGACATCGTACGAAGAAGGACTAAATGATAGATATAGTTATTAAATAATGTTTCTAGATGATGTGCTAAAATGTATTGTTAAACTAATAATAGGTTTGATTATTAAGTATTGTTTTTAGTTAGAAAATGTTTTCTTCAAAATGTTTTAATTATAATTGGACTTTAATGGTCTAAAATTGGAGGATAGAAGAAGGGTTTATATAATGTTTTGCTTTAAATTTATGGATTTATAATGAGGTTTTCAGGAAAGAAGCTATAAAATATTTTGCTAACTTGCTTAGATTTAATAAAATGAATAATAATAGGTTTGATTAACTGGTTTGATATTGTATGAAGAAGGACTAAATGATAGATATAGTTATTAAATAATGTTTCTAGATGATGTGCTAAAATGTATTGTTAAACTAACAACAGGTTTGATTATTAAGTATAGTTTTTAGTTAGAAAAAGTTTTCTTCAAAGTGTTTTAACTATAATGGGACTTTAATGGTCTAAAAGTGGAGGATAGAAGAAGGATTTATATAATGTTTTGTTAAATTGGTTAAAATGAGTAATAATAGGTTTGATTATGTAACACTGGAGTGTTTTACTATGTGTTTCAATTGTAAATGGATTTTAATTGTGTAAAGTTGGAAGATAGAAGAAGAAAGAAGATTTGCTTTCCTTTTACTTAATTGTTTTATGATTGTGTGAAGTGTGAGAGGGAGTTAAATTTATAGATAGTTATCTTATGCGTTTTTATTAAGCTTGTTGTATTCTATATCCTGTATTTGCTCTGGGGAGTCCCGGGGGTGGTGGTGGCTGGGGAGGGATAGGGTGGGAAAGGGAGGGCATTATATTTTTTAGGTTAACTTGATCTATGTATTATGATATGTTGGGGGATGGGGGGGAAAGGGTGGGAATTTGTATTTGAAAAACTTTTTCAATAAAAAAAAAGAAAGAAGACTCTTTGTAGCTCAGGGTTGAAATCAGTGAACTGCTAATGTTACCTAGTTTGGGCAATGAAATGTCTGCAAGTAAAAAAACCAGGCTCAGAGAACACAAAGGACTCCATTGTTTTTAAAGCATTATATCAATTTTGTGGTGTGTCTTGCCTCATGCAGTGATAATGAAGTCAAGAAAACTCAGCTGGGTCCAAATATTTACTCTGTCAACAGCTCAATTTCACTGGAAGAAATCCAGATGGAATCCAGACATACATATGCCCCCAGTCCAGAACATTAATTACTATCAAAAAGTCCATTGGTTTTTTACAACTATACAAAAGGAGTACTAGAACCTTTGAAATCAATAAAATGTAGACTACAGTAATATTATAATTGACTTGAATGCCATTTTTTCAGTCTTTAGAATGCACCAGAATGCATACACCAAAGAAAACTATTTTGTTAATAGGGATTTAATAGGGATTTTCTGGATCACACTTGATCTCCAACCACTGGAAGCCAGGCATGTGCAGATTAGGCCTCCCTAATTCTCACCAGAGTAACTGCTTAGCTCCCTGCCAGGCTCGCTCTATCCAAACCCTTAGCCCCAACTTCCACCCAAATTCCTTGACTGTCTGGATGCCCTTCCAAACCCCAGGCTCCCCCAGGGAGACTTGCGGTGCAAGATCCGAGCGAAGACTTAGCCAGGCGGAATCCTTGCGACACTGCCTGCGGGTTCAACGGGGGGTCGTTGAGGACAAGATGGACCGCCAACGAAAACGTTTTCGGTGCGTCGGGGGGGGGGGGGGGGGACCGGCGAAGGCAATCGGTAAAAAGACGCCGTGGGACCCCCAAGTCCCTTGCTTGAACGCTTTGCAGAGCGGAAAGCTGCGATCTTTCCAGGGAGATCAAAGGATCTCTCCAGCCTGGGAAAAAAGCGGTTAGGGACCCTACGGACTGAAGCTCAAGAGTATTCGAGAAGGACTAGCGGCTTGCAAAGTCCTCTAAGGAAAACGGAATCGAGAGAAACAGTGGAAGCCTCTAAATTGCTCGGCTAGCTATAATTTTGTAACCTCCTGGGATTTTGGGGGGGGGGGGGGAGAGAAGTAGGTATGTGCGTGAGTTTGCAATGCCAAGATCGGACTGGCTTTTCGCTCCCATTGGAGGAGGAGGAGGAGGAAGAAGAAGAAGAAGAAGAAGAAGAAGAAGAAGAAGGAGAAGGAGAAGGAGAAGGAGAAGGAGAAGGAGAAGGAGAAGGAGGAGGAGGAGGAGGAGGAGGAGGAAGGGGTTGCGCTTTGTTAAGGCTGACGGCTAATTCCTGGATCGGGTTCTCCCATCTCCCCCACCCCCCTTCTGCGCAAGATATCAGCAGCCCCCGGGAGGCCGGACTCCTCCCCTTTATGAACAACTTTCGCTTTCGCTGCCAATGCAAGCAAACTCCTGGGCCTTTTTATAATATTCTTTTCCCTTATAACGCACGTGTCAGCACAGCTGGAAACTCTCCTGCAGCACCTCCGCTGGCGAGGAAGAGGGTATCGGCATTGAACAACCCCCCCCCCACTCCCAGATCCCAGAACAGCTACTGCCCTCCCGGGACGCGGAGCGCTTCCTCTACCTGCCCGCGTCGCATCTCTGCAGGTAAGCCAGGAGGTCCTTTCTTGCTACCCAGAAGGTTCAATTCTCCCGCCCAGTTCCTTCGAGTGGGGTGTCTCGAGAAGGGGAAAAGCAGGGGCTGCCGCCGCTTTCGTTTTCGGAGAGGTGGAGCGGGAACCTTCCGGGGAATATCAAGGGCTGGGTCCTAACTAGGATAGCGGGCGGGGGCTTCGGGGATTCTTTTTCTCATAAACTCGGTGAGTTGGAGTTGGGTGCTTGGACACGCGGGGCACCTTCTCTGCGGCTTGGTTTAGTCCTCTCCCAGCCCCAACTCAGGAATTTGGGGTTTTCTTCAGGCGAACTGCCTGCTGGATAGGTTTGTTTTGGCTGCAGGAGCAGGCGGCTGAACATGGGAACGAGGGTCTCAGGGTCTGGGGCTGAGAATCCTGATTTCTGAGAATCCGCCCCCTGGTGAACTTCCTGGGCTCCTAGGGCGCTTGTATCGGTGATGGGGCTGAGCCCTCATTTTTAAGGGGTTCTGGACAGAGCATCCTGATGTGGCCGCAGATATTGGAGAGGAGTTTCTGATGGACAGCTCCGTTTTCCAGTCAAGTGAAATTCTGCAGCAGCCCTATTTTTCCCCGTTTCTGGTGCTTTGCTGTTTGTTTGTTTGTTTTTTTTAAATACATAATGAAACAGAACTTTTTCAGGTACAGGTAGTCCTCAACTTACAAGAGCTCAAAGTTACAACACACTGAAAATGACTTATGACCATTTTTCACACGAATTTTGCAGCATCCCTGCACTCACGAAATTCGGATGCTTGGCAACTGACTCATATTTATGTGTCCTGGGTTCATGCGATCCCCTTTCGCAACCTTCTGACAAGCAAAATCAATGGAGAAGCCAGATTCACTTAACATCCATGTTACTAACTTAATGACTGCGGGGATTCATTTAACACTGGCAAGAAAAGTTGTAACAACTGTCTGCTTAACAACATAAATTTTGGGCTCACTTATGGTTGTAAGTTGGGGGCTACCTGTACTTAAATTATAGTGATGCTTTACTACCTACAGAGGAGAAGAATTTGGGGTGTTTATATGTATCTCATCAAGCCATCTAAGGATGAGTGAAGGATGATTAGAATGCTAACACTGTCTGTTCCTCCCCCACATCCTTTTTGTGCTAAATTTTTGCAAGGCAGTTTTGCAAAGATCCCCAAGGCCCAGGGT
This sequence comes from Ptyas mucosa, assembly GCA_012654045.1. Taxonomy (NCBI): domain Eukaryota; kingdom Metazoa; phylum Chordata; class Lepidosauria; order Squamata; family Colubridae; genus Ptyas; species Ptyas mucosa. Next base: position 3,709,189 of record WNWU01013574.1, read on the forward strand.
AAGTGAAAAGGATGGAGAGAATGTCCCTTCTTTTTATGAAGGTTTCTAAAAACAATAATCAAAAGCTGCGCTACTGTCTCAGCTGACCTATAACGAACAGCAAAGAAAATTTTCCCCTCTCTGCCAGTGAAAGTGTGATCGAAATGACTTTTGCCTTATACTTCGCAGTAGTATTTGATTAATGCGGTTGATATCATGAATGATAACTGTGTGAACGGATGTACTGAGACTGCATATCATGTAAACAGTGTAATCTGCCAGTGTATAAACAGAAAAATTCTTTGTAATTGAGATTATTTTGACATGGAAACTGATTTGGTGGTTTGTGTGGGCTCAAAGCTAGCTTAGTAAGAGCTTCGGGAGGGATTTTAGTTTTTTTCTCATTATTTAAATGCAACCCAATTTTTTTGGGTTGGAGACATACTCTTCCATTTACTGGTGCTAAGTCAACGAATCTTGGTTGGTCTTGAAAAATGAGCAGAACCAGACCTGGAAAAGACTAGGAGCAAAATCCCAGGATTACCGGGTAGAGTGGAAGCTGGGACAGTGATGTGGGGGAAGATGGCAGCAAGAAGAAGACAACTAGCAAATTACTTCTAGAAGTCACTACTTCTGCTTAGAAAACTAGTGAACATGTCCATAATGTTATCAGGAGACAATTTGAAAGATAGGATTTTTTAAAAATACATTTTTCAGAATCTTCCAGCTCAGTAAAATGTGATGCTCCATATACCTGGAGCCCAAGGAAGTAAAGAAAATAAAAACCATTAGGTATTAAAGATACAATTTAGTGTGGGGAATTCTTGGAGTTGGGAGTTGAGAAAGACTGCCCTGTTCTTTTTGCAATCTTCTAAAAGTGAAATAGTTTCAGTTTGCCTTTTATTCACTTAGGAAATATATACCTTATTATTAATAATTATTACATTCCCACATTTTATGATGATTTAATATCCTAGCTGTTGTGAATCATCAAAAAAAGTTTTTCGATGGTTCACACTATTCTTTTTTTGTTTTGTTTTGTTTTTCCATGTCCCTGCAGAGTTTCTCTTGGCACCATCTGAGTTCCCTGCTGAACTTATTTTCCCCCACCTTTTTTAAAAAAAAAGTGTTCGGTAAAAATGGAAAAGGGTGTTTTACTTCAAAAAAAACCACCAGCCTAACATTATCTTTTTTAGAAAATAAAAATGATGGTTGGATGCAGCCCAATATAAATGTGCCTAATATCTCCCTGGGGGGGGGGGGGAATAAAGGTGAAGAGGGCATTTGGACATCTCCTGGGTTCGGTAGATTTTGGTAAATTTGGAACTGCTCATGCTATTTAATGAGGGGATTAGTTTTTGCAAGAGTGCTTATAATTTGCTTTTATAATTTTAAATTGGTTCCCCAGCCTCTTGGCTTTCTTGCAGGTTTGTGGACAGAAAGTTTTATGTTGAATCTTTGAAATTTCTAATAAAAGGAGCTGCTGGTAAATATCCCTGTCCAGACATTTGATGAACAATTTGGAGAAATTTGTGCAATAGATCGCAGGCAAGATCACTGTTTCTCAATGTTGGCAACTTGAAGACGTATGGACTTCAACTCCCACAATTCCCCAGCTGGAGAATTCCATACATCTTAAAGCTGCCAAGGTTGAGAAACACCAGGCTAGGTAAGTAAAGGAAATAATTCAGTATTCAACAGGTTCATATATTTATTTGTTTGTTTGTCGAACATGTACAAGACAACACGCATAGCATTGATGGGTTTCAAAACTTTTTACTACTGGTTCTGTGGGAGTGGCTTGGTGGGTGTGGCATGGCTTGGTGGGCATGGCAGGGGAAGGATACTGTAAAATGTCCATTCCCACCCTACTCCAGGGGAAGGTTATTGCAAAATCCCCATTTCCTCCCGATCAGCTGGGGCTTGGGAAGCAGAGAATAGATGGGGGCGGGGCCAGTCAGAATTTTTACTACCGGTTCTCCAAACTATTCAAAATTTCCACTACCGGTTCTCCAGAACTGGTCAGAACCTGCTGAAACCCACCTCTGAAGCATAGGTATGAACATAAGCATAAACAAAGGAAGTAAATACAAATAATTGTGGACCGTAAGACAGGGATGGTAGTCACCAGAGGTGGGTTTCAGTAGGTTCTGACCAGTTCTGGAGAACTGGTAGTAGAAATTTTGAGTAGTTCGGAGAACCAGTAGTAAAAATTCTGACTGGCCCCGCCCTCATCTATTCTCTGCCTCCCAAGTCCCAGCTGATTGGGAGGAAATGGGGATTTTGCAGTAACCTTCCCTTGGAGTGGGGTGGGAATGGAGATTTTACAGTATCCTTCCCCTGCCACGCCCACCAAACTATGCCCACCAAGCCACACCCACAGAACCTGTAGTAAAAAAAATTTGAAACCCACCACTGGTAGGCACGCTGGTGTACTTATGCACGCTCCTTTTACGGACCGCTTAAGAATGGGGTGAGTCCACGGTAGACAGCTTGAGGTTGAAGCTATGAGGGTTTTAGGCAACAGAATCAGGTAGAGATTCCAGGCATTGACCACTCTGTTGCTGAAGTCATATTTCCTGCAATCAAATTTGAAGCAATTTACCTTGAGTTTGTATCGATTGTTTGCCTGTGTACTATTGTGGTTGAAACTGAAGAAGTCATTGACAGGTAAGACGTTGTAGCAGACAATTTTATTTATTTATTTATTTTATTTATTTAGTTTGTCAAACATGTACAAGATAACAGGTATAAGTATAAACATGGACATGAACACAGGAAATTGTTCAGATAAGCTTTTATTACAATGTAAAAATAACTAATGACGCTTATAAAGCGTCTTCAAAGGGAACACCCAGGAACCGGAAATACCACATAGAGGCACATAGAAATAAAGATTAAAAGCAAACCCAATCCCATAACAGAAATGAGTACAAGTAAATGGGGACAGTAGGACAGGGACAGTAGGGATGCTGGTGTGCTTATGCACATCCCCTTTATGGACCTCTTAGGAATGGTGTGAGGTCCACGGTAGACAGTTTAAGGTTGAAGCTGTGGGGGTTTGAGGATGTAACAACGGAGTCAGGTAGAGTATTCCAGGCATTGACCATTCTATTGCTGAAGTCGTATTTTCTGCAATCAAATTTGGAACAGTTTACCTTGAGTTTGCATCTATTGTTTGCCCGTGTATTATTGCAATCTAAGCTGAAGTAGACATTGACAGGTAGGACGTTGTAGCAGACAATTTTGTCTGCTTAGGTCAGACCGTAGGTGGCATAGTTCAAGGTTGTCCAAGCCCAAAATTTCAAGTCTGGTGGCATAAGGTATTCTGTTGTGAGCAGAGGAGTGGAGTACTCTTCTCGTGAAATACCTCTGGGCCCATTCAGTTCGTATTAATGTCCGATATACAATGTGGATTCCAGACAGATGAGCTGTATTCGAGGATTGGTCTGGCAAAGGTTTTGAATGCCCTATTTTGCAGTACAGTGTTACCGGAGAAGAAACTTCACAATTTTAGGTTAACAACCCTTAATGCCTTTTTGGCAATGCTGTTACAGTGAACTCTGGAGCTTAGATCATTGGAGATGAGTACTCCTAGGTCCTTGACAGAGTGAGGGTCATCTACAAAGTTGTATCCACTCAGCTTGTATTTGGTGTTCTGATTTTTGTTGCCAATGTGTAAGACAGAGCATTTGTTAGTTGAGATTTGGAGTTGCCATTTGTTTGACCATTCTGTCACATAGTCAAGGTTGCTTTGTAGGGCAGCAGTATTGTTGGTGGTGTTAAATAGTTTTATGTCATCAGTGAAGAGGGTGCAGCTGCTTATATGATCACAAGGGTAATTTATGTAAAGCAGAAAGAGCGTGGTCCTAAAACGCTGTTAACTGATGCAGGGCTTGATAGAGCACTCCCTATTTTGACTACTTGTTGCCTGTTTAACAGGAACATGGCTATCCACTTGTGCAGGGATCTGGAAATGCTTTAGGAGCTTAGTTTTAACAGTAGTTTGTCGTGTACCACTGAATCAAAGGCTTTGCAGAAGTCTATGTAAATTGCGTCTATTGCTTTACCCTGGTCGAGTTGTGTGGTCCAAATGTTTCTGCAGTGTAGGAGTTGCAAATTACAGGACAATTTTTTCTTGAAACCAAACTGCTTGTTAGGGAGCAAGTTGTTTGTCTCTAAGTAGAGGGTAATGGATTGGTTTATAATTGATTCCGTGATTTTAGAGGTGACGCAATACAGTGATTTTTTTTAAACACAGTGATATTTTGTGTACTATGCTTAAATCGGACTGCAGGCGGTGCAATTGATTGTCCAAGCCCAACATTTTAAGCCTGGTGGCATATATTCAGTGGCTGTATTACCTTTCTGTGTCTAACTGAGCACCATATACTCTTTCCATCTACAGTCCTCTGCCTGATGGAGCATGTTAGCCTCTGAAATTTGACAGGCCACACACTCTTTTAACTTTTTGTAGATCCTTAAAAGCCTGATCCCCTCCCCCCCCCCCCCCCCCCCCCCCCGGTTTTCCCATAACATTGAGAGACTAGAAATGATACATCTGCATGGATTGGCACTGGATTTTTCTTTTTATTTAGTTTTTACTGTTTTATGTTTTAACTGAGTGTGTTTTGCAGTTTGTAAAATAATGCTATTGGGAGCTGCCCAGACTTGTCTGAAAGATGGGCAACCACATGAATATCTTAAATAAATAAATGTTTCAACTATTAAACCTGCTTGATACTTTATGCATTTATTAAAAAATAGCCATTCCTCAGTTGGGTCATGATGACTAAAAAAGTGATTGTCATAACATATGAGTGGAAATGGAACGGACACAGAATGTATGATCGCTATTGAGTACACTGTTATCTTTATGTATATAAATCAATATATGAACTATATGTATAAATGGCAAATTGAAATAAGGGAGAAAAATGGATATGTAAGAAGTGTTTACTGATGCGAAATTGTTGAAAAGAAGAAAATTGTAAAAATTTCTTTTTTGTTTTTTTTAAAAAAACTTTAATAAAAATTATTTTTAAATTTTTTTTTAAAAAGTAAAAAAAGTCATTGTCTAAGGGAAGGAGAAAGAAGAAATGGTGTAGAAGATGGACATATTAAATGCTTTAAAATGCCTACTTAGAACTTGCATGAGAAAACTCTAGAACAGTGATGGCTAACCTTTATGCCGTTGCGTGCCAAAAGAGGGAGGGTGCAAGGGGGGGGTGGCAGGCACATGCCCACACCCGTAATTTAATGTGGCCCATTCCCCCGTGCATGTGTACGTGACTCCCCCACGCATGCACGCATGACCCCCCCCCCAAGCTCCCTCCGCTTTTGGCACACAATGGCATGGTGGGCCCAGTCGGCCCGTTTTTTGTCCTCCCGGGCTCTAGAGGTTTTTTTGGAGCATGGGGAGGGCGAAAATGGCCTTCCCCACCCCACCTGGAGGCCCTCCAGAAACCGGAAATGGCCCATTTCCCGTTTCCGATGGGCCCAGAAGGCCCAAAAATTAGCTGGCCGGTGCATGCGTGCGCACAGGAGCTGAGCTAGGGCAACGCTCGCGTGCCCACAGATATGGTTCCATGTGCCACCTGTGGCACAGGTGCTATAGGTTCGCCATCATGGCTCTAGAACCGTGATGGCGAACCTATGGCACGGGTGCCACAGGTGGCACACGGAGCCATATCTGTGGGCACGCGAGCGTTGCCCTAGCTCAGCTCCAGCATGCATACATGCACCTGCCAGATGATTTTCAGGCCTTCCGGGCCCACCAGAAGTCAGGAAATGGGCTATTTCTGGCCTCCAGAGAGCCTCCAGGGGGATGGGGAAGGCTGTTTTTGCCCTCCCCAGGCTCCAAGAAAGCCTCTGGAGCCTGGGGAGGGTGAAAAACAGGCCTACCGGGCCCACTGGTAACCTTTTTTGTCGTTGTGTGCCAAAAGCGGGGGGAGTGCGCATGCACGGGGGCGGGGAGGCATTAAATAGTGTGGGCACGCAAGTGCGCGGCCGCCCTCCGCTTCCCCCGCTTTTGGCACGCAACGGCAAAAAGGTTAGCCATCACTGCTCTAGAAGATCCTACATTCAGAAGAAGGAAAAATTACCTCCTTGATCCTCAATTTATGACCACAATTGAGCCCAGAATTCCCATTGCTAAGTGAGGCACCTCATTTTTATGACTTTTGGGGTTTTTTTTGCCATAGTTGCTAAGTGTATCACTGCAGTTCTTATATGAATTATGGGGTCATTAAGCGAATCTGGCTTCCCCCTTTGATTTGGTTGTCAGAAGCCGGCTAGGGAAGGTTATAAATGGTGATCATATGACCACATGTCATAAATACATGTCAGTTGCCAAGTGCCCAAATTTTGATCACAGGATCATGGGGGCATGCAACAATCATAAATGTAGTGGTCGTAAGTGGAGAACTACTTGTATTGTTGCCAAGAAAAATAACATGGAACTGTCCACATAGTCTCCACTTCAGATTTGGCTTATGCTCTTCAGTTAAAATATTGCCGGTTATTTTAACCTATAAACTGATCTTCTGCAGCAGGTGGCAGAGTAAATCACACTTTTCTTATGTGGCCCATGCAAAAGCTTTTGAAACTAATTTGTGAAAAGGAAGTTGCATAGAGGTTAGTCCTCAACTTATGACCATAATTGAGGCCCAAAATTTCTGTTGCTAAGGGAGACTTTTGTTAAGTGAGTTTTGCCACAGTTTGCAAACTTTCTTGCCACAGTTTTTAAGTGAATCATTGCGCTTATTAAATTAGTAACCTGATAGTTAAGTGAATCTGGCTTCCCCATTGACTTTGCTTGCCAGAAAGTTGCAAAAGGGGATCACTTGACCCTGGGGACACTGCAACCGTCATAAATATGAATCATATGCCAAGCATCTGACCATGAGGATGCTGTAATGGTTGTAAGTGTGAAAAATGGTCATGTCACTTTTTTTCAGTGCTGTTGTAACTTCAAACGGACACTAAATGAACTGTTGTTAGTTGAGGACTATTTGTACTGAATATATTTAACTGCATAGTATCTTTGCTGCTTAATCTTCTCAACATGCTTTCTTTTATTCCAGAACCCCTTCCCCTCTTTTTTAAGAGGAGACCTCAGCATGCTGGCCACCCACCAAATTACATGGAGATGATTTGGTATCATGGAACTCCAGATTCTTCTGTGGTAAGTCAAGTGATATAAGTTGATGACAGCTATCTGCTGTTGCTTGCCCATCAGAGGTGGCAAACTACAGGTCCCAGAATTTCTGGACAGCACGGCTAGTGGAATTCAGGGAGTTGTATTTCTTTTTTAATATTTTTATATTAATCTTTTCTTAATATAAAATACAAATGAAAATAGTGGGGGAAATCGGTAAAGGGAAAAGGAAAAAAGTGGGGGAAAGAAAGAAAAAAGCAGTGTCTTCCAACTTTTTTGGTGCAGTAGATTATATATTAAAAATTATAATCTCAATTTTTAATGTAAAATTAGTATTAGCCATTTCTAACACAAAGTTAGAATTTCATTTTCTCCCCTTTTTTGAGCAGGAAATCCGGGAAGGTTTCCAAATAGAAACAAATTTAGATACATTCTTATCCCTAATTAAGACAAATAATTATGCCATCTCTACCAGTGATGGGTTCCTCCCGGTTCGGCCTGGTTCTCCTGAGCCGGTAGCGGTGATGATATGATATCACCGAACCGGTTCTGCCCACCCCACCCCCACCCCCCCGCCTTATTCTTACCTTTTATTTGGCCCCACCCCCAATTTATTGCTGCCTCCTGAGTCCCAGCTGATGGCTAGAGGGAAAAAAACTGTTTAAATTCTTGCCGCGGGGCTTCAAAGGGCCACCCTACAGCTAATCAGTGTTAAAAGAAAACAAATGAGTAGATCAGTGCCTGCAAAAATAAATGGGTAGACCGGTGCCTGCAAAAATAAATGGGTAGACCGGTGCCTGCAAAAAATAAATGGGTAGATCGGTACAGCTCTGCAAGCAGTTAAAAGCCTGGTAGACCAGTACCTCTGCTAAATCCTAAATAATTGACACATGACCATCAAGCCACACCCACAAAATAAGCCAGGCCCACAGAACCAGTTGTAAAAAAATTTAGAACCCACCCCTGATCTCTACCAATTCCATCACGTTTTCAATCCATGGAATTGACATACCTTTCCATTTTTGTTCATGTAAGATTTTTGCTATAGTCAGCACCAGGGATGAAATCCAGCAGGTTCTGACAGGTTCTGGAGTACAGCAGGTGGACAGGTTCTGGAATTTTGAGTAGTTTGGAGAATGGACAAATGCCACCTCTGGCTGGCCCCAGAGTGGGGTGGGAATGGAGATTTTGCAATATCCTTCCACCAGGAGTGAGGAGGGAATGGGGATTTTGCAGTATCCTTCCCCTGCCATGCCCACCAAGCCACACCCACCAAGCCACACCATGCCCACCAAGCCACGCCCACAGAACTGGTAATAAAAAAAATTGAATTTCCCCACTGGTCAGCACATATAATAGCAAAGTTCCAATTTTTTTTTCAAGTTCTTTATCCAGTAGTCCTAAAAGAAAATTTTCAGGTTTTGGTTATGTATTCATTTTCTGAATCTTGGGGAGCTATATTCCTGACATGTTTACAGAGTCCCAGCTTCCAAAAAGCTTCTGTATTGCAAACTACTCTTGTATTTTATTTATTTATTTATTTATTAGTTAGACTTCTATACCGCTTCATAGTGCTTATAGCCCTCTCTAAGCGGGCTCCATTTTAAAAAGGATTCAGAAAGAAGAGGGAAGTTAAGATTGTCAGAACGCTGGAAGCTAAATTGTATGAGTGGTGAAAAGAATCAGGGATGTTTAGCTTTAAGAAACAAAGAAATCTTTGTTTGGAGGTTAACATCTGTAGATGCACATAAAACAGTTCAGTTCTCAATCATGTTAACCCCTCCATCTTAATTTTTTTTAAATCTCATCTCACCCTACAGATACTCTTGATTCTCCTATATTGTTTCCAGGCTATAGAATTCTCATGCTTTGATTCTCATTTTCTATCTTTTGCAAGAATTACAATTGGCAATCCTTTTTTAAAACATCTTGCACACAGGTGCCCCTAAAAGTGATCAAAGCACATTTCTTTTCTCAGACATTTAAGCATTGTTGTTATTAACACTTTTTTCTCTATTCTTTGATTTTGCATTTTACTTCTGCAAGTTAAACTAGGAACGAGAGATTTTCAAGACAGAAATTTGGTTCTGTCAACAAGTGAAAGTCACCTAGTGAAAAGAGTTAAAAGTACAAGGCTAAGCAAGCACCCAATAAATCATGAAAAAAAATCTGGGTATAAGAAAGAGCTCTACTCTACCCATCTAAGTAGTTTCTGCTGAGACAGGCGGTGGTTTGATTTGCTTGCAGACTTCAACAGAACAAAAAAAAACTGGATTAAACATAGAGTAAAATAAATATTAATCAACTAATCCACCTCCCACACATTCTTCAAGCTTTATTAACTGTGAACAGGACATTCTAATATAAAATTAAGTAATCTAATAAAGCCACAATAAATAAATAAATAAATAAACTAACTTATAGGCAACTCATCTAGTTTAACCCTCAAAGAACATCACTTAACATAGTATGTAATTTAACTATTTTATAGACATTTGCTGGATTTACATGTTAAATTTAGTCAGAAGGTTTGTAGATTAATATGTGAGAATCCAGCCAAAAGTAATCTATAATCATGATTTAGCTTAGAATTAATAAAGCTGACATGACTAATCAACTGACTAAAATAGATTAAAACTGAAAAATATTGTCGAGCGTCACAATTTCTGAACCCAATAGTGTATTAAACCACTTTAGATCTCCTTTTAGTAGGGAGGAAGTGGCAATGAAAAATGTAAAATAAAGCATGAAACTCCCTTTTCTGAAAGAACATATGCTGATATAACAATCCATTACCATCATTTTATCCATGTGGAAACTTTGCAAGATGAGTAGGCTGGTCTTGGAATTAGCTAATTTTAATTTTGATTGACAGAGGAACATTGATCCCACAAAAATTCCCATGAGGAGTTACATTAGGTCACACATTTCAAGTGCTTTGTTGGCAGCAATGAAATTGTTTCCCAAAGTGGTCTCCTTAAGACATATTTGGAATAAACTTCTGTTCCCAAGTTAGGAATTGCTGATTCATCATGCTAGTATTTCAAAACTACTAAGTATTGTCTAATTTATTTTTTTTTTAATAAATAAAAGCATGAAAGAAGAATACTTGTTTGGAATGGTTCTCTGAATGAAAAACACTTAAATATTTGCAGAAGAGATTATCTTGTTGATGTACAAAACAAGGATGGCATTCAGGAAGGACTCCAGAAGCCTATGGATGAGATAAGAGGAATAAAGTCAGGAATGTACCAATAGAAGAGAATATACGTAGCTCAGAGTTGAAGTGTAGAATCCCTGATGCTCTCTGAGCTTGAAGATGTTACCTATTTAGAATAGAACAGAATAACAGAGTTGGAAGGGACCTTGGAGGTCTTCTAGTCCAACCCCCTGCTCAGGCAGGAAACCCTATAGCCGTGATGGCGAACCTATGGCACGGGTGCCACAGGTAGCACGTGGAGCCATATTGGTGGGCACGCGAGCTCAGCTCCGGCATGCATGTGTGCACCAGCCAATTGATTTTCAGGCCTTCTGGGCCCACCAGAAGTCAGGAAACACACAGTTTCCGGCCTCTGGAGGGCCTCTGAGGGGGTGGGGAAGGCCGTTTATGCCCTCCCAGGCTCCTAGAAAGGCTCTGGAGCCTGGAGAGAGTGAAAACAGGGAGAGCATGGGAGGCGCATAAAATTATGGATGTGGGCACACGTGTGTGACCTCTCCCGCGCTCCCCCCACTTTTGGCACACGATAGCAAAAAGGTTAGCCATCACTGCCCTATAGCATTTTAGACAATAGTTGTCTAATCTCTTCTTAAAAACTTCCAGTGTTGGAGCATTCACAACTTCTGGAGGCAAGTTGTTCCACTGATAAATTGTCCTGACTATCAGGAAATTTCTCCTTAATTCTAGATTGGATCTCTCCTTGATTAGTTTCCATCCATTTGAATAATAAAACGTCTGCAAGAAACCAACCAAATTCAGAGAGCACAAAGGATTCAACTCAGGAATAGTTTTTTTTTATTACTGTAATTAAAATATTCAGTAAACATGATGTAGAGATACATAGATATAGATAAAAAGGAATGTGCCAATTGTCTCCTAGGTCTTGCTGCTCCTATTGCTGTTTTTCTCCCCATTTGGGCCACTGAAGGGCTGCAGTTTTAATTATTCACCCATCGCTACTTCTGACTTTTCCCAGGATATAAAACCACTGGTGAGTATGAATATATTGCATAGTTCAGCAGGCTGCCAGCCCCATTTGGTAGAACAGAGCAGAAAATCACCCCCATGGAAGATTAAATCTATCTTTATTGACACAGGCTATAATTTATTTATTTAACAAACTTTTTTTTTAAAAAAATCATGTTTTAGTTGCAGTTTTCCTTTCACACCATACATATTTTGTGGACAGTATATTGACTGGGTCAATGTCCTTTTTAAACAATGCTAACAATAATAATACAAATAAATATGCATAATCCTAATCTTCCAACTTCAACAATACCATTTTCTCTTCGTAATTCTTTATCATTTTTCCATTAATTCATTTAAACATCAATAACATTTATTTGCACCATGTATTTGTTATCCCCTACTAAGTCAGTAATATTTAATATTTTAAAAATTACTCATTATTCCACCATAATTTCAGTATCCCAAATGTTTACGACTACTAATATGGCCAAATATTAACAAAATTTAATCAATCCCAGGATTATATCTAAAGGCCCCACAATTTCTAATCCTTAAAAGTTTAAGTTCACAATATATTTTAACACACTGTTAATATTAATAATACAATTAGATTACCTAATCCTAAACTCCTACTATTTTCCCTATTTATATTTTCTACTTTTTCATTTTATTGATATATTTTATCGCTATCCATCATCTCTTAACCTTTTTGGAGTTCCATCATTTGTGGACTTTTTAATCACCCTTTTATTTCTCCTCTTAGAATCTTATAACTTTTTTTGATATTTTTATTCCCACTAAGTATTCCCTCTGGGTTGCCCTTTGTCTCTTTCTGCTGTATCATTTGAGCACCCATCGATAAATCTTTCTTTTTTTTGAAGAGATTTTTCTTTTCCCCCCCCTAAACCTTTCTTCTTCTTTTTTTTTGAAGATATTTTTCTTTCTTTTTCTCTGTTCTATTATAAACTTTTAAGGAATTATTTACCAGTATTTGATTCCTATTTATCAATCCTTTCCTTCATTATCTTTATCTTCTTGCATCGCCTTTTGATTGTTCTCTTCTACTGCTTCTTCTAATTTCTCATCTATTTTTTGAATATCGTGTTCATCTTTTTCCCCCAATTGTTGAGAGACTTCTACACTCATTTCTTTATCTTTAGACAATCCCCTTGTCTCCTTATTGTTCTTTATAGTTTCATGCATGCTTTCGAGCATCAAAATTATTTCTTTATATATCTCTATTATCCCGATAATCCATTTTGTAACAATTTGATAAAAAATACTCAATACACATCTATGGTTCCAATGTCTCAATATTTAAAAACTCCAACAGAGCCAATTATTAATAGGATTTAGTCAGTCCCATAGTTATACCTTCAAATCCCCTAAATGTATAATCTTTAAAGTTCTCTAGTATTTTACAGCCTTTTGGTTTTCCAGTTATTTGTCTTCCCAATTGTCCAAATTTTAGTCTTATTTGATTTTTCTTCTTTTCTCTTTTCTTCTATCACCTTTCTTCTTTTGCCTCGTAGAATGTTCTGTCAGATAGCATTAATAATCCTAACTCTATTGAAACTAGTTATTGGATTGTGGATTTGAAAGATTGGAGGAAACCTAGTGGATTAATTTCGATTTTGATTATTTAACAATTTATATGGCTGTGTAGGAAGTTAGTACCCACCCCTTTCCTGGAAGAATGAAATATTTTAGGAAATATTAAAAAGGCAGAATATTATATTTCCCTGGATGAGAAATGGAGAAACATATTTTAAAAGACAAGTAGCTTCCTGCCTCCACCCCCCCCACACACCTTTGTTAATGGGCCATAATCTGCAACACAATGGGACCCATCTAGGACAGAAACTCACCACATGGCACCTGGGAAGATTACATCAGCCAGCAAGGTTAGGTAAAACCCCCACCCCTTGGGAGTCTGACAACCAATCAGGATACTCTTTCGGGGCCCCAGGAAATTCAAAGCCAGAGAGAACATAAAACCTGGGGATTCGCTATATCTCGCCCTTTTTTCTATTCAGGAACTCAAGCCATGTGATCCTGTCCACCATTAAACCATCTTTCCAAGCAGTCTCCATGTTTCCAGTGTCTTTTTCCCCACTTGGAGCAGAACTCAGAAGGATATTTCTTCCAACAGCTGCCCATTTCAGGAAAAAAAAGGACTGTCAGTGATGTAGAACAATGAATTAAAATAAATGTATAAATCAATTATCAAAATTTCAAAATATACAAAATAATTACAAAATCACACAAGCCTAATTGTGTTGTATTTCCCCCAAACATCCTATACCCCTGAGAATCAGGGAGATGCCTTCCTGAGTCGCTTCTGAATAATACCTTGTTTCTCAGGCCTTAAAAATGTTTCAACCCCTTTTGCCTAGAATAGATCATGGTTCTTACATATCCTTATCAAGGTCATCTTCCTTACCCTGCACATCTTTTCATTCTTGTTTTTACTTCTATCAATGGCAGAAATGCAAGTACTGGTGATAGTGATGAAAAATTATACAGTCAATCCCAAAAGCATGTTTGTAGAAATGACACACTGTCCCTTGTTTTGTGTGCAGTTTTTACGGGAAAAAACTGAAACCCTGAATAATTAAAATATAATCATCGTGCTGGCCACATGTCCAGGGAAATGTCTTGGGACAAAGCTGGCTTCTGCAGCTAAGAAACGGAGATGAGCAGTGCCCCCTGGAGTCAGACAGGAAAACATTTACCTTTTTACCTTTACAGTCATGTTCTCACCTTGGGCCTCTGCAAAACAACTGCAACTCATCCTTCCCTTTTGAGTCCCCAAAGTAGAAAGATAAGGAACAAATCAGAAAGTGACAAAGAAAACAAATGCGTAAAAGAGAAAAGCAGTTGTAAATTCCATCTTGTCAAAAGTTTAGGATTTACATTTGCTAAGGGAAACTTAAATTTAAAGCATTAGTTATGGCACCACACAAAATGGAGCTAAATCATTCTACCCTGATGTGGTGCTCTCCAAACCTGTTGGACTACTCATTCCATCATTTCCAGCCAGGAGGGCAATTACTTGTGATCTAGGAATTAAGGGTACTTTATTTCCACTCTTCAGCCTACCCATGGAACTGAAATAAGGAACATCTAATTTAATGGCACTTTACAAGTAGTCCTTATGACTGACTGCTTAGCGACTGGTCAAACTTACAACAGAGTTCCTTGATGGTACTTATGACTTAGTTCCAAACAGTCGGGCCTCCCCCCTGTGATCACATGACCATGCGTTACTCAATAACTGGTAGTGCTTGACTTACAACAGTTCATTTAGTGACTTTCCAAAGTTACAACATCACAGAAAAGTAACTTATGACCATGTGATCATAATTCAGACCTCTGGCAACTGACTCATATTTATGACCTTTATAGTGTCCTGGAGTCATGTGGAGATCACATGGAGTCATGTGATCCCCTTTTACGACCTTCTGACAAGCAGAGTCAATGGGGAAGCCAGATTCACTTAACAACCATGTTGCTAAATTACCAAGTGCAGTGGTTTACTTAACAACTGTGGCAAGAAAGATCGTAAAATGGAGCAAAACTCACTTAGCAACATAAATTTTGAGCTCTATTGTGGTCATAAGCCAAGGACTATCTGTATTTACAGCTATTTGCAACATCCTATGGTCATGTGACCATGTTTTATGATGGTTTTGCCAATAGCTAGCATTTACTCTTGGTTTTTGGCAAAATCGGCCAATTGATTTACTTAACAACTTTCTTAGAATGGTGACAGTCACTTTAACGACCACAACATTTGCTTAACAACCATGGCGGATGTTTAAACACCAGCACACAAAAAGTTGTAACATTGAGTTTCTCACATGGAT
This sequence comes from Ptyas mucosa, assembly GCA_012654045.1. Lineage (NCBI taxonomy): Eukaryota > Metazoa > Chordata > Lepidosauria > Squamata > Colubridae > Ptyas > Ptyas mucosa. The sequence continues at coordinate 3,724,385 of WNWU01013574.1, forward strand.
GATGTGATTTATGATCATCACGACCATAATGGAAAGTCATAAATCAAAAGTTATCTGCAATCTTGTCTTTCTCTCTCCTCAGAAAGAATATTTGCTCCTGGACTACAAAGTATCGATGCCGTTCAATCTGAAACCGGTACAGTCTTTATGGCAGCTTTCACCTCACGGGTGAGGAACTAGGTCTCTTTTACTGTCTGTGAAATTCAACTCTCAGAATTCCTAAGCCTGGCCTGCTCAGGAAACTTGGGAGTTGAAGTTCAGAGATCGTAAAAGGGCCATAGTTCTCCAGCCCTGCTTTACATGAATACTTTCGCATTTCAATGAAATCAACAACATTGATCGTTCTACTATTCATGAAAATAGCCAAACCTCTTTCATGGGACTGCCCATGGCACGTTGGCTAAAGATGACAGGTCTCCAACAAATTTCCTGCCACGGAACTGAGAATATAGCCTGCTGTTGAAATAAGACTCTTGTATCTAGCCAATATTTTGTAGGAGGAGGGAAGTTTAAAGTTGGTGGGGTTCAATTTAGAAATGCTTTGGAGGGGTTTTTTTTTTATTAATATGTCTATTTTAGGCATCTGATACGCTAATGGCAAAGAAAATCCATTCTTGCAATTGTTTTGGGCTACTAATATTCCTTGTGTATGTCCATGGCTGGGTAATGGGAAATGAAGTCTTCAAGGATCCTTAACATCGTTTGCATATCCGTTGAATGTTCCTGGTTTAAATTTTGGCCTGTCCAGCCACATCTGGGAAAGTCTTGTCTCAAATAACTGAAAAGCTTCTGCTAGTGACTCCTGATCAGGCTTGTGGAGCCTTCCAACCAGGGGTGAAATGCTACCGGTTCGGTCCGGTTCGTCCTAACCGGTAGTAAAAAGGAGCTACTGGTTCACCAAACCAGCAGTAAAAAATGTAAAAAAAAAAAAAGTTCTGACGATCAGCTGAGCGACGCACAATCCTCGGAACTTTTTTTTTTTTTACTTTTTTTAGCATTTTTTTATTGTCAGTTCTCCGGAACCGGTAGTTAAAAATGCTTTAAAAAGTTTTTTTAAAAAAAAGTTCCAAAGATCGCGCATTGCTCAGCTGATCCTCGGAACTTTCTTTTTTTTACTTTTTAGGCATTTGTTTACTACTGGGTCTCTGGAACCTGTGGTAAAAAATGCTTTTAAAAACTGAAAAAAAAGGCTCTGACGATCACAGCTGTGCCGTGCGATCATCAGAGCCTTTTTAAAAAAAAATTTAAAGCATTTTTTAATAACCTATTCAACCTAAAAAATGCTTTTAAAAGTTAAAAAAAATGCTCTGAAGATTGCATGCCACAGCTGATCACCCCCCCGGCACACTGTTCTACTTACCCCATGCTTCCTTTTGGTGTGCACCATGCACAGTGCACATTTGGCATGCGGCGCTCATGCACAGCCAGCAAACCGGTAGTAAACCAATTCAGATTTCATCACTGCTTCCAACTATGTAGAAAGAGCTCCCAAACCAACTGGAAAATCATGTCTTTTGTTTAAGAACCAGTGTTTTGACTCAGTAATATACTAAAATGGTCCATAGAGTGAACTTTTTCCTTTAAGCGAGCATAGAGATACATTATGATATGCCTCTGGATATAGGATTTTAATATGATTTTCATCTCCCATCTTGGATTCTGCTTGAGTAAAATGTTTTTGGTAGCCATGCTACCAGATTTGGTCTGCAATAATATAGAGAACCACTAGACAGCAGCAATGAATCCAGATTTTCTGTGTCTCTCTGTTCCCATCTAGAGGGAACCAAAGGTTTGCAACCCAAGTGTCGTAGTCTTGGATTATAATGAAGATTCAATCTTTTTTCTTCTTTTTGGTCTCATGTTTTCTCTGCACCCCATCTCCATTTGTATTCTCCAGGACATATTCTGCAGTGTGTTATGGGACCTTCATTTCATCAATGAAAACTTAAAGAAATTAATCAACGTGTCTGGGAAAAGACTGAAAAAGTTATTCGAGAAGTTATATGATCACACAAAATTTGTTGAAGATTGTAATATTGAAGTAGTAAGTTGAAGAATTTTGTTTAGAGTGCTTCGGAATGCAATACAAGTCATTCCTATTTTAATCATAATTTAATCTAACTTGTCTTGTCCTAATGGCTTCGAACAGATTGCAATCAAAATTTATATTTTTTTTAAAATGCAATGTTAATTAAGATCTGAACTAAGAAAAGTGGGAAGTCTTAAATTAATCCAGGGCTCTAACAGTGCTAAACAAAGTATGAATACTTCTGTGCATATTCCTTATCTGATAGGAATATTTGTATCTACATGGTCACTAAGAGTCAACACCAGGTTGACAGCTTTTAATCAGAATGAGGGAAAAAGGAACATTGAAATTTTTTCTTACCCTATTTTTAGGGTGGGAGAAAATGGGAAAGTGTCTGAATTTATTTAACTTCCTCAGTTTTCTTCTGGCTGGAAGAGAAATTCCTCCCTTCCTTTGAGAGACACATTTTGTTACAGGTAATCCTCGACTTACGATCACATCAGAGTCCAAAATTTCTGTTGCTAAGCAAGATGGTTAAGTCGAATGAGTTGCGCCCTATTTTACAACCTTTTATGCCACACTTGTTAAGTGAATCACTGCAGATGTTAAGTGAATCATGTGGTTGTTAAGTGAACCTGGCTTCCCACAGGTGATGATCACATGACCCAGGGACAGTGCAACTGTATTATTTACATGCCAGTTGCCAAGCACCCGAATGTTGATCATGTGACTTGTGGAGAGGCTGCAATAGTAGTAAGGGTGAAAAATGGTCGTAAGTCATTTTTTTCAATGCCTTTGTAATTTTGAATGGTCACTAAATGAATGGTTGTAAGTCAAGGACTACCTATATTTGTTACACCTTTTTCTACAAGTGGGTTCATTTCATTTTGAAGCAAAAACTGCTGAGAATTTCCAGAATCAACCCTAACCCCACTGTGTAGTGTTCAATTGGAGGGACCTTTGAGATCATCTAGTCCAAAGTGATTACTATTTGCAATAAATAGCATCACCAGGATAAAGTAGATCTTAAGCTGGAAATTGCTGTCAAGCCCATATCCTACAGTTTGCATTGCTGTTTTTAAAAAGAATTTTATTAAGCTTCAAATATTAAAAAATAAAAATGTTGCAACAAGAAGGAGAAAAGTGGGGGGGGGGACAACAGGGAAAATTTAAAAAGTAATATAAAAAAACCCCCTCCAAAAATAACATGGGGAAAAAAGTTACTTCCAACTCTCTTCAGTTCAGATAAAGTTGTAAGATAAAACAAGATAACTTTTGTTTTAGTTTAACAAAGTGATACAAAACTAAAATATAAAAGATACACATACCATACCCAACAATCAAATAATAACAAGGCTCTCATAGTCTAATAACATGGCATGGTGGCCTAGAGGTATTTATCAGAGTACAAAGAGAAAATATTTGCTATGAACTTGATATAGGTGTCAGGAAGGGCATCCAGACAGTAAATGCTCAGCACCACTCAGTCACTCGGATTCTACCTGGAATAAACAAATTACAGGGTTGTAAAACTCTCTTAGTCTAAATAAAACATATAGCCCATAAATGCATCATAATATCAATTCCACAAATACACATAGCATTATTAGTTATTTCTATAAAAAAGTATCTATAATAACACATCGTTTACTTCAGTGGTTCTCAATCTTTTCTTCATCATGGACCCCCTTTAAATACTTTTTGTGGCCAAAGACTATGGCCACGGATCCCCAAGATTTAACTTAAGATTTAAATTATAACATTTCTTTAAGCCTTTGCGGACCCCCTGCGATGGCATCGTGGCCCCCCAGGGGTCTACAGACCACAGGTTGAGAATCACTGCTTTACTTCAAATGGAAACAAATGCATAAAAAGCCAAAATAAAATGTGTATCTATTCAACTCCAGCAGCACACATTTCTGTAACAATCAATACATATCTAATCAAAATCAAGACTTCATCTTTATCTTTGTCAAGTAAAAAGTTCTAAAGGATTTCTATGTTGAAAGAAAACCAGCCTAGTTTTTATATTTAAGCAAAGCAGTCGCTTTTGCCATCTCAGCCAGTTCATGTTGTTGGGCTTTTTTTTCAAAATAAACTTCAAAAGATGTAAAAGCACCAATAACGGCGTCTGAACTTTGGCATTGATTTCTGAAGTATGAGGTAGTAATTACAGCAGTCATACTGGGATGAGCAAGCTGCAGTTAATGCTTTGTATTTTTCTTGCTCTTTTTCAGGATAATAGTTCTACCAGTTTTGAATTGATAAATATCTCTCAGTTTGTAGATGTCATTCCTTCCCGCCTTCAGTTTCTATCAAAGGAGATAGAGAGGATTACATCAGAAGAAGAGCATGTTGATTTTAAGAACTGCACCATTATTCAGAGCCAAATAGGTAACATTTTTGAGTGATGGGGAAAGGGGTGAGGAGACAAAGGTTTGGCCGTGTTCCCATGTGTGCCTAATCATGCTTCATTGAACAATGTTATCAGTTGTGTCCAATGTCCCATCCCCAGATCATAAATGAGATAGACTTAAGTGTTAAAATAATGTTTTCCCCCTTATACCTCCATCATCCAAGAGCAGGCTAATGATGTGTCATATCTGTAAAGTTTTGTCCCTAATTAGCCTCGAAGGGACACGGAGAGCCTTGGTAGTACAGTGGTCTAAAGCACCCTGTTATTAACACCAGCTGCCTGCAATTATTGCCGGTTCGAATCTCACCAGGCTCAAGGTTGACTCAGCCTTCCATCCTTTCTAAGGTAGGTGAAATGAGGGCCCAGATTGTGGGGGCAATAAGCTGACTTTGTATAAATATACAAAAGTATGAAGGCTATTGCTTAACGCATTGTAAGCCGCCCTGAGTCTCCGGAGAAGGGTGGCATATAAATCAAATTTTTTAAAAAAATGGTAGTGAGAGGAAACAGAAATGGCACCACTGAAGGCAGGATAGAGATCTGCACCGTTTTCCACATAGGATTGTTTTTCTCCATTTCAATAAGGGTATAGTGGGGTTGTAAGGGAGAGCACTGTGTGACATGCCGGTGGGGAAAGGCCCTTGGTACATATTAAGCTGACTTTCAGAAGATAATGTTCCCACAGTGGAATATGGCAAAGTTCCCCAATGTTTCCGGCTCTGGGGACTGCCGGGGGGTGGGGGGAGGAGAGGATAGTTCTGTGTGAGCAGCCAGCGAGCATGTGCATGTGCATGCAGCTACATTTGCACCAGCGGTGAGCATGTGCACCTTCCACTCACTTAAATCGAGCGCATGCACACACTAGCCCAGTGATGGCTAACCTTTTTGCCGTTGCGTGCCAGGAAAGGGGTGGGTGGGGGAGGTTCGCGCATGCACGTGCCCACACCCATAATTCTATGCGCCCCACCCCGCACATGTGTGCACGATCCCCCCTCCCCCCCCACTCCTGGCACACGATGGCCCAGTAGGCCCATTTTTCTTTCTCACCTGGCTTCAGATCCTCTCTATGCACTGGGGAGGTCAAAAACAGCCTTCCCCACCCCCTCGGAGGCCCTCCGGAGGCCTGAAATGGCCCAACTTTTGGTTGGACAGGAAGTGATGTTTTTTGCTGTACCCAGTCTCCAGAGACTCCTAGAGAGGCTCTGGAAGCTGGGGACAGCAAAAAATGTCACTTCCTGTCCAACGGAAAGTTGGAAAATGGGCCATTTCAGGCCTCCGGAGGGCCTCCGAGGGGGTGGGAAAGGCTGTTTTTACCCTCCCCAGATGCATAGAGAGGACCTGGAGCCAGATGAGAAAGAAAAATGGCCCTTCCCCACCCCCCAGGCCCTCCAGAGGCTGGAAACAGCCTGTTCCCTACTTCTGGTGGGCCCAGGCAGCGCAAAAATCAGCTGGCCGGCGCACACATGCACGCCGGAGCTGAGCTGGCGTGCCAGGTGACATGGCTCCATGTGTCACCTGTGGCACGTGTGCCATAGGTTCGCCATCACGGCACTAGCCATTTCCACAGCTCGGTTGCAATTCCTTCATGGTCCACTAGTGGGCCATGGCCCACAGGTTGGGGCCCCCAGGTCAGAATGCCCCAACCTGGTGCCCTCTGGACTTCAAAATTCAACATTGATTGGGGCCAAATGTACAATGTCTCAAGATGTCATCTCAACGTCTCAGTACAGTTAGTCCTTGACTTACTATCACAATTGAGCCTTCAATTGTTGCAAAGTGAAACATTTGTTAAGTGAGTTTTGCCTCATTTTACGACCTTTCTTGTCACAGTTGTTAAGTGAATCATTACAATTGTTAAGTTAGTAACGTTGTTAAGTGAATCTGGCTTCCCCCATTGACTTCGCTTGTCAGAAGGTCACAAAGCTGATCACATGACCCTACGACACTGCAGCTGTCATAAATATGAAGCTGTGGATCTGAATTTTGATTACGTGACCAAGGGGATGCTGCAACGGTCGTAGGTGTGAAAAATGGTCATAAGTCATATTTTCAATGCTATTATAACTTTGAATGGTCACTAAATGAACTGTTGTAAGTCGAGAACTACCTGTAGCTTGTCCCTGAGTGGCTACAGCCATAGCATCCCTGCAGATGACACTCACAAAGTACCATTTTGGGGCACTGTGGAAATCCTCAGCTCCTATCCTGAAGATAGCTGTGGATTCTCCTAGCATGAGTCAGGCCCAAATACAACAAAGACACATGGTGGCTCCTTCAAGCCATATTTATATTTTTTAATACCTTAGACCAGTGATGGCTAACCTTTTTGCCATCACATGCCAGGAGCAGGGGGGGAGTGTCACATGTGTGCATGACACAAACACACCTACGCTCCCCATGCTCCTGGCACGCAATTGCACGCACACCGGAAGTTGGCAAACGGGCCGTTTCTGGCCTCCGGAGGGCTTCCGTGAGGAGCGGGAGGCCATTTTCACCCTCCCCAGACTCCTAAAAAGGCTCTGGAGGCTGGGAACAGGAAAAAAACAGGCCTTCCCCACCAATCCCCAAGGTCCTCTGGAGGCAAGAAACAGCCTGTTTCCCTACTTCTGGTGGGCCCAGAAGGCCTGAAAATCAGATGTCTGAGCTTGTGTGCCCACTGATATGGCTACACATGTGGCACACATGCCATAGGTTCACCATCACGGCCTTAGACAAAACCTTGCCAGATTGAGGAGTCTACTATCTGCATTTACAATATACTCTGTGAACTATTAAGAAGGGGCTGTCTTCACCCTCTTTCTCTCACACGGTATCTGGGCTAAGTTGCCTCTTACTCTTCTGGAATGCAGCCCCTCCCTCGGGGGGGATCCACCCACCTCCTCACTATGTTACATCACATATGATTTTGCAAAATTGGAAATAGCAGCTCACAGATGCTACCAGAATTGCCAAAGAGAAGACTGATACCAAACTCCGATGGAAGACCTTTCCAATTTGGAGCAGGCCCCGATTACCGTAATATGACTGACCTGGAATATTGTACCTCTGATTTAGTCGCTGTAAACTTCACTGGCCATATTTAGTTCCAGCTGTTTTTCTGGGACATGCTTTAATCTTCCTTTCTATCCCACCCTCTTAAGGCACACCTGGGTTTTTTTTAATTCTCAGCACCTATACTAAAAGTCTTTTTTTTTTGTAAATGATTTAATTGTTTGTTAATCTTAACAAGGAATGTCACCACCACAATTACATGGCTGGCAAGGAAAAAGGAGCAACAACTAGTAACCAAGATTTATAATCAGAAGAGCAAAGTTAAACCTTCAAAATCTGTTCACAGCTGGATACCCTGGAAAAAGAATGCCTAAACCCCATCCAATTGAGAAAGAAATCCATAATTTATCTTATGTTCCCACCATCCAAACTCTTTCAGTAATTGGACATAGAAGAGGGATTTTTCCTGTGATAATCTACGAATCTAGAAACAGTAAACACTTATCATTAGATATGCTACCTTATTTCTCTATCCCTTTTCACAAGGCACACTGCAATGTGACATATCTTCAGGCAGGTCAATCAGTAGAACTTGGGGTACAAAATATTATACTAAAATGTGACTGATTGGGTGATTTATATAATGTATAAGGTTACGTTAAAATAGATGGGCAGTTTGTGTGACAGCACATTGAGAAAACCCAGCTGTTGTCTTAGCACTGTGTTTCTCAACCTTGGTGACTTTCAGAGGTATGGACATTAACCCAGAATTCCCTTACTGGCTGGGGAATATTGGGAGCTGAAATTCACACCTCTGAAAATTGCCAAGGTCGAGAAACACTGCCTTATAACATGTTATGGGAGAAGTATCATCATGTTTAAAGCCATAATATGATTGATTCTGGCCTGGCAACATAAACAATGAGTGTTATGAACAGGTTGAAAATTTAGCATGTGTTATATATCCCGCCATTGTGTCTTTCCTCTGAATATCATTTACTTTCTGCTCCATCCTCCCCACCCCTTTGTTACCAGCTGGCATTAGATCTGCACCTATAGGTCAGTCTCTCTCTGTACTACAGAATCCTCTGTTACCCATCAACACTTCTGACTCGAAGCTAGAGAAGAAACAGTCATCTCAGCCAATCTCCCACAAAAGGACTTACTGGTGGTTACTTCTTTCAGCTATCTTTGTCTGTCTTCTCATCAGTTTATGGAAAAAATGCAAGGTAAACTCTTAATAAGAAACAGCTTCAGGTAAAAATGCATAACACAACAGTAGCATGTGAAACAACCTTGGATTCTACCTTAGTTAGTGAACCGATATTTACAGGCAAAAGTCTTCTGTTCTTTAATATTGTCATTGAAAGATCTGGATGAAGAGATAGAGAAAACCAGTTCTCTAATGGGTTCCTAATTCCCCAGAAGACAGAAAAAAAATTTACAAATGCTCTATGAGAGAGTGGCGATATGGACTGCAAGTAACAGAATGAACTTTACTAGAGATACATACAAAGTTCCTCGCTCAAGAAACACAATTCACATATAGCGGATTGAAAATACCTAGTTTGATAATTGTATTTGTGAAAAAGATCTTGGAATAATAGCTTATTGCAAAGTGAACATGGGCCCATTACTCATAGAGTAACCAAGAAGGCAGATTAAGTTTTAGATTGTATCAAGGTTTGAGGTTGACTCAGCCTTCCATCCTTCCGAGGTGGGTAAAATGAGGACCCAGATTGTTGGGGGCAATATCCTGATTCTGTAAACCGCTTAGAGAGGGCTGGAAAGCACTGTGAAGCGGTATATAAGTGTAAGTGCTATTGCTATCAACACAAGTACCATTTCCAAATCATAGACAGTATTGTTTCTTTCTTGCAATGACCACATACAATACTATCTTTCTTGATATTTATCTATTTTTCCATCCTCTACAAACATACATACATTTATCATATTTGCTTATTCACTATGTATGCATAATACATAAATATAAAGGATAACTGTAATTTGAGAAGCCTCCCACTTTCAGGCATTTTCATAACAACACAGTTCAACCATGCTTTAATTGGATTGGTTTCTCCTGTTCATGTAGAGGAATTCTATTAATTGCGCATACAGTATTCTTTTGTTTTTATTCTGCATTTTTACTCTATTGAATGTAACACCTAGTTTGCCAGTTGGGGCAGGTTATAAAAATTGTGAACTGAACTGGATTGCAGAAGAATATAACTAGAAACTATCATAATCCTCATTTTTGCTCAATTTCCCCTGCCAAATGTAAAACAATGAAGATAAATGATGTATTCTAACTTATTTGCTTCCTTCTTAGGTATTCAATTGGATATTTTAAATGGTACATAAACAAAGCTTATCTCTATGACTAATAGGGTTGACTGGCAAGCTTCCAGGACATCCCTTCCATTTTTAAAAGATATCCTCTCCAACAGGCAGATAAGCAGCAATAGATAAACAATTAGAGTGGGAATAATATTCTAATTAAAGAGCTTTAAAGGAAGAAGCCACACCCCACCAAGATTGATAGGGCAAGCTACTACAAGTAGTCCTTGACTTACAATAGTTCATTCAATAACCATTAAAAGTTACAACGCCACTTTAAAAAGTGAGTTATGACCATTTTTCATCTTATGACCATTGCAACATCCCTGTAGTCACATGATTTACACTCAGCTTGGCAACTGATTCATATTTATGACAGTTGCAGTGTCCTGGGGTCGTGTAATCATATTTTACGACCTTCTAACAAGCAAAGTCAATGGGGAAGCCAGATTCACTTAACAACTATGTTACTAATTTAACAACTGGAGTGATTCACTTAGCAAATATGGCAAAAGAAAAGTCGTAAATGGGGCAAAACTCACTTAACAAATCTTTCACATAGCAACATTGTGGTTGTAAATCAAGGACTACCTATGTCCATAAATGAACATTATCCCATAGACTAGTAAAATTTATGGCCACAACTGGGGCCAAACTTTCCGTTGCTAAGCAAGGTGGTTCTTAAGTGAGTCCTGCCCACTTAACAACCTTTTTTGTCACAGTTATAAAGTGAAATGCAGTTGTTAAGTAAATCCCTGATTGACTTTGCTTGTCAGAAGCCAACTTGGAAGATTGCAAAAGGCGGATCAGACCCCAATTGCCAAATGTGAAATTTTGTGACCATGGAGATGCTGCAACGGTCCTGAGGGCCTGTCATAAGTCATTTTTTTCTGTGCTGTTGTAACTTCATCTGCTAAACAAATGATTGTAAGTTGAGGACTGCCCAGTGGTGGGTTTCACTTACCTTTGCTACCGGTTCGCTCACGTTCGCATGCGCAGAGCATATTTCATTACGTCCAGGCAGGTGGTGCTTACCGGTTTGCCTGAACCGGTGTGAAACGGTAGCAACCCACCACTGGGACTATCTGTATATTTATGCTACTCTATACCAGTGATGGCGAACCTATGGCATGCATGCTGGAAGTAGCATGCAGAGCCATCTCTTCAAGCATGCTTGAGGTTTGTGTGGGGTTTGTTCTCACTCTGCTTTAGGACTTGCCAGTAACGTGGGAGCGTTTGGGGAGATTTGGAGCAATAAAGGAGCTGTTCGAACTGCCAGCTGTTTGTATTATCTCTGTGCCATGCCCTGGTCATCACACATGTGCATGCATGCTGGGGAACAGCTCTTCCGGTTTCCTGTGCTCCCGCGCATGCGCGGCGGGGAGCTGCTGTTCCGGTTTCAAGCACTCACACACCCTCACACGCATGCTCCCCTTTCGGCACTTGGTGCCGAAAATGTTCACCAACATTTCTCTATACCGTCATATAAACAGATTTGACTAAGCAATCTCATGAGCGAATACTCTTCCATAAGACATTAAATTACGATGCTCATCAAAATTTAGCACATTAGGAAAAATGCTAATTAGATAGGTTACATGCTTTTTCTCTAAGCAAAAAGTGTTACTTTATTTAGAAAATGGGAACAAACTATGCCTAAAAGTCATAGACTCAAGTCAGCTAGAGTTCTGCTTGCTGATATTTTCTCTGGGCGCAGAGCATGTGAGACCTTTCCTGCCTCTTATTGGTGCAGTAGATCAATGTTTCTCAACCTTGGCAACCAAGATATGTGGACTTCAACTCCCAGAATAGCTGGGAGGAATTCTGAGAGTTGAAGTCCACACATCTTAAAGTTGCTGACAAACACTGCTGTCGATTGCTTGAGAGATTGTATCTGCCCCACGTTTTCTTTTCCTCAATATATTTTCCCTTTCTTGTCTTTTTATCTTTTTCAGTGGTCCTCTTCGAGAGCAATTTAAAATTACCACATCCCCGTGGTATGAGATCTACATCACTCAGCATCTTAGAGCCTGCTCTATCCCACTCCTAGCCTTTCTCTCGAAGGACTAATCTGGAACTCCCTGTCCGAGGGGCTGCTGTCAAAAAAGATCTGCTAATGAGCCATGAGCCTCAGCTGTGGCTCCCACCCCTCGGTAGATGCTGCATCTTTCTTTTTGTAGTGTATAGATAGTCCTCAACTTATGACTGCAATTGGAACCAGAATTTGTGATGCCAAGAAAGGTGGATGTTACATCAATTGTGTCTTATTTTACATTCGTTTTTTGCCACGGTTGTTAAGCAAATTATTGCAGTTCTTAAGTGAGTCGTGCAGTTGTGAAGTAAATCCAGCTTCCCCCATTAGCTTGCATGTCAAAAGCCAGCTGGGAAGGCTACCAATGGTGAACTTGTTACCAAGCACCTAAATTTTGATCACATGACCATGGGAATGCTGTGACGGCCATAAGTGCAAGAATTGGTTGTAAGCCACTTCTTTCTGTGCCATTGTAACTTCGAGCAGTTGTTAAACGAATGGTTGTAACTTGGGCTTATATGCAGGGGTGGTATTCAGAGTGCAGAGCATCAAAAACAGGATGTGATGACGTCCAGGCGGATGGGCGGAGCTTCCTGCAGTCACCCGAACCGGGTAGAACTGGCTGAATATACCACTGCTTATATGGTATGTGCTGGGTGTGCTTATGTATATGAAAAGGGAGAGAGAGAGAGAGAGAGAGAGAGAGGGAGAGAGAGAGAGAGAGAGATTGTTAATATATTTTTTTTATTTTGTATAAATAAAAGCAAATGTTTAGTAACCACATGAATATCCCACAAAGAGGAACTTTCCAGTGCATTTTTATTTAATGTGACCAGATACCCTGTATTGGTCTCTTACCGGAATCAAGTCTGTCCTAGAATCATCTGTGGAGAGCAAAGTCTGAGGCACTGTTTCTCATCTTCATCAACTTTAACAGGTGTGGACTTCAACTTCCAGAATTCCTCAGCTAGCATGGAATTCTGGGAGTTGAAGGCCATGCATCTTAAATGTTGCTGAGGTTCTGACATAACACCTTTATGCAGCTCTGTGTTCCCCGAATCTGCTGTGGCCTGTCGGCCGCCAGCCCCTCCAGCACCCAAATCAGAGGAGAAGCAGGCATGGGAGTCAGGATCAGCATCAACCTGAGAGCTCTGAGGGGGAAGAGGGAATGGAGCTGGCAGAGAGAGAGAGACAGAGAGACAGAGGCGGAACCTGGCCGTCCATCAGCCCTCAGATGGAGAGTCAACAGCCCCTGGGTCTGGAGGTGGCTGATGAGTAAGAGAAGGAACAGCTGGGTCCAGTGTCTGATGTGTGTACACACAGAAGGCAGAGGAGAGGAGAGCAGTGGAAATCCATGGGCTGATCCTTGGGACGGAAGAGTCACCGCTGCTAGCGAAGCCCCACCCTAGCTCTGCGAATTAAAGCTAGGGGTCAGAGATGAATAGATGTGGCAGATAACTATTCATCTCCCTGCTGGACAGACTTGTTAGCCTGCAGTGAGAGAGAAACTTCTTGCCGGGGCTGTTGGCACTCCTAATAAAGGAATCATTGACTTAACTTCAGAGGGTTTATCGTGTTTAGGGAGTTGGGTCAGAACACAATCATGCTAAAATGAACATCTTGAAAGGCAACTAGAGCAATTCATTTTGGATGGACAATTCAGACCAGATAGGAGAAAAATCGGAATTTATGTATCATTTTACTGTCTCCTTGTGATCACTCAGAATGTGTAGCCTAGATCTGGTAGCCCTGTCTCACTGCTGACAACTTTTTACAAAGGAGGCAAAAAGATGCTTTAGGATAACAAAACAATAATAAACACAATGACAAATCATGGTCACCACAAATCACCATAAATATGGGTTGGTTGCTAAGCACCCAAAAGGAGATCACTTGATGAGGGGCAGAATTTCAGAATTTTGAATCTGATTACTTTTTTTTGGATCCATTGTAATCGATCGCTAAGTTGCCAGTCGTAAGTGGAGGACTTCTGTAGTTACAAAATATCTTTTAAATGCAGTTCCTAGTTAAGGAAGAAGCATCCACCATAAATGCACTCCTGCAAGGTGACTAATGCAGGTAGTCCTCGACTTATGACCACAATGGAGCCCAAAATTTCTATTTTTAATTTAAATTTCTATTTAAATTTCTGTTGTTAAGCGAGACATTTGTTAAATGAATTTTGCCCCATTTTACGACTTTTGTTGCCCTAATTGCTAAGTGAATCATTGCAGTTGATAAGTTAGTACCATGGTTGTTAAGTGAATCTGGCTTCCTCATTGGTTTTGCTTGTCAGAAGGTCACAAAAGGGATCCCATGATCTTGGGACACAGCAATGGTCATAAATATGAACCAGATGCCAAGCATCTGAATTTTGATCACATAATCATGAGGATGATACAAAGGTCATAAGTGTGAAAAATGATCATGGCACTTTTTTCAGGGCTGTTATAACTTTGAATGGTCACTAAATGAACTCTTGTAAGTCAAGGATTACCTATAGGTGGCATAATATTGATGTCAATTCTTAGCAACCACATAGATAGACTTTTCATGATGATGTCCTAATTTGGTCCATCAGACTTTCCCATAGTTCTCCCATAACGACTGTAATCAAGTCCAAACCTTGCTATGCTCTTCTTCTCTTTCCTTGCATCCTAAAAATTATCCATGTTGATATTCATTATAATTTCCAAGGAAATTTTTAATTGCAGTCATTCCTCATAATTTCAAGAATCTTTTCCTTCGGGAGACCAAATCTAATTTCTAACTAAAATTCCCTTTAGTGAAAAACTGTCCAATTTTCCATGGCAGAAAAAACACAGATTAAACCCAAGATCTGTCTGTCTTCATCTCAAGACATATTGTGGGAAAAGGTTTTCCTGTTTATTCCTGACGATTTTATATAATAATTTATTCATTTTCTGCCCCAAGTCTTTTATCTGCATAATTAGTATCTGATAACAATCAAAATTTGGATTTCATCATCCACGATTGATTTGGCTGTGGTTGAAAGTTGTTCCGAATACATTTTAGGAATGTTTAGAACAGGGGCCTCCAACTTTGGCAACTTTAAGCCTGGCGGACTTCAACTCCCAGAATTACCCAGCCAGCTTTGCGGCTGGGTAATTCTGGGAGTTGAAGTCCACCAGGCTTAAAGTTGCCAAAGTTGGAGACCCCTAGTTTAGGAAATTGAGTGATGGAGTATCTAATGAGTCCTTTGATAGAAAATCATCTTTCTCTGCTGGTTTCCCAGTCTACCTCTGTAATGATATGTATGAATGGCCTTGGGAGTCACAGTCTACACAATGGTCTGATAAAGAAATCTGAATCTGAAGGAGGGATTGGGTTGGAGAAAGCACCACAGATGGGTGATCACCTCCTTAGTTTTGGTGAAAATAAAAGTAAAGGTGGGAAGAGGTCCCACCTCAGACTTGCAAGATTCTGTTAGTTTCCTCTTATAATAAAAGTAGTGTTACGAATCACAGTTAGTGCTTCTTGTGAAGATTTGCTGAGCAAATAACTGATTAGCCTGCTTATAAATTTGCACGATCAATAGATCCTAATATCTTGCATGAGTCAGAATTCAGGGAAATGTACGATGGAGATGTTTCATAAATAGCCATTTATGAAATGGAAAACATCTCTTTTTAGCAGGAGAATAAAAGTAAGGCAGTGGAATTCTTTCCAAATAGCCATTAATATAGGCAATAAATTTGGGGATCATTTTTGGATACATTATCTGGGCATTATTCTTTTTCATTCGTATTAAGGCAATACACATTAGAATGACTGAAAAGGGAGAAAATTCACTCCTCCCCCCCACTCCTACTTAACCAGCAAACATAATTTTCCTTGTCCATTACTCAGCCATCTCCTGCATACTGCATTTTAACAAAACTAACCCTTTTTTAAAAAAAATTATTTATATGCCGCCCTTCTCCGGAGACTCAGGGCGGCTTACAATGCGTTAAGCAATAGCCTTCATACTTTTGTATATTTTATACAAAGTCAGCTTATTGCCCCCACAACCGGGTTCTCATTTTACCCACCTTAGAAAGGATGGGAGGCTGAGTCAACCTTGAGCCTGGTGAGATTAGAACTCGCAGTAATTGCAGGCAGCTGGATGTTAAATGCTGCCTTAGTAGGAGGCATTAGCCTCCTACGCCACTCAAGCTCTTACATTTTATAAATGTAGTCATGTATCCATCAGATTTCCTTTCACTGATTTCTCCATCCAGCTTTAACTTCAGAAACAGTGTTTATGACATTCTGCCATGACATTAGGATTGGCTCTGTGTTTCTCTTCCTCCAGCATGAATCAAGTCTGCCATGACCCACCCCTGTCCCATAAGAGATGTACAAATGTAAGAGAATTCTCTGATACATTTCTAGCCAATGGTTTCTTCACATCTTCCAGAGAAAAACATCTTTCTCAGGACATCTGAATTTCCTGAGAAGTTTCATATTTTGATTAGTTCAAGAGTTTAATAAGCTAAATTTGCTGCCTTTCAAAAACACCAGACATTTGACTGACAATCTTTAGAATAGAATAGAATAGAATAGAATAGAATAGAATAGAATAGAATA
>WNWU01013574.1:3740792-3798739 GCA_012654045.1 Ptyas mucosa
TAGAATAGAATAGAATAGAATAGAATAGAATAGAATAGAATAGAATAACAGAGTTGGAAGGGACCTTGGAGGTCTTCTAGTCCAACCCCCTGCCCAGGCAGAAACCTACACCACTTCAGACAGATGGTTATCCAACCTCTTCTTAAAAATTTCCAGTGTTGGAGCATTCACAACTTCTGGAGGCAAGTTGTTCCACTGATTAATTGTTCTAACTGTCAGGAAATTTCTCCTTAGTTCTAAGTTGCTTCTCTCCTTGATTAGTTTCCACCTGTTGCTTCTTGTTCTACCCTCAGGTGCTTTGGAGAATAACTTGAACTCCCACTTCTTTGTGGCAACTCCTGAGATATTGGAACACTGCTATCATGTCTCCCCTAGTCCTTCTCTTCCTTAAACTAGACATACCCAGTTCCTGCAACCGTTCTTCATATGTTTTAGCCTGCAGTCCCCTAATCATCTTTGTTGCTCTTCTCTGCACTCTTTCTAGAGTCTCAACATCTTTTTTACATTGTGGCGACCAAAACTGAATGCAATATTCCAAGTGTGGCCTTACCAAGGCATTATAAAGTGGTATTAACACTTCACGTGATCTTGATTCTATCCCTCTGTTTATGCAGCCTAGAACTGTATTGGCTTTTTTGGCAGCTGCTGCACACTGCTGGCTCATATCTAAATCCACTAGGATTTAGTTGTCCACTAGGACTCCAAGATCCCTTTCACAGTTACTACTATTGAGCAAGGTATCACATATACAATACCTGTGTATTTTGTTTTTCTTCCCTAAATGTAGAACCTTGCTTTTTTCACTGTTGAATTTCATTTTGTTAGATAGCACCTTTTCTTTGGCAGCTAATTGGGGTGAGCTTAAATCATCTGGTCAGTTTGTAGACTTAACTCAGGGATTCTTAAAATTGTTGCCATCACAACTTTAATCTTAATGAATACACTTGCACTAAACATCCAAGCACCAAAATGAACACAAACGAACAATGGAAACAGTACAACGAAACTTTGGAAAAAGTATATTTATTTGTAACAATATAACTGACAGTATCTTCTCACCACTCCTTCACTCTGTTTGCATTAAAGGAGGTACACCTTAACTCTATAATACGACAAGCAACTCTTCCAAAGCTTTAGGTTTTTCAGTACTTAGGCTGCAGTAAAAGTAATCCATTAATTTGCAGAAGGGATGAATTACACTTGGTTTATGCTTTGGTTTAAACTTAACCAATGGGATAGTATTTTAATTAAGCTGTTATAAACTAGTTCAGAACTTAAGCAAAGGAAGAAATTGGCATTTTCCTCAATGGAAAGATCTCGGCCATCATCAGTTTTCCCAAGCTGATATCTTCAGATGTATGAGAGAACAAAGTCCACATTCAACACCATCAGGTCTTTGGGGACATTCTCTTTAGGGAAGGCTGCCTTGCATAGAGATGCCATCTCAATGTCTAGGCTTTGATCTTCACGTATTTGAAATAACTGCCTTCATGATAGGTTATGTGCTGTGATAGATTTTGTCCACGGTAAATCTGTCTCCAACCTGGTTAGTCAGGTCTTAAGTGCTTATTGCCAAAATAATCGAATCTATACACCATATTATCTTCCTCTTCTCATTCCTTCCACCTTTCCCAGCATTAGAGCCTCCTCCAGAGAACTAGATCTTCACACGATGTGATTGAAGTAGGACAATTTGACTCTGGTCATTTGTGCTTCCAGTGAGAACTCTGGATTGAATTGCTTTAAGGATTACACATTGGCTACTGCCCCCTATAATCATTTTTGGAATGTCATGTTTGAGGATAAGAACAAGTCCAGATAAAGCCTGAACTCCCACACGTTGCAAGTTGGGCTTGTACATATCCCTCTACATCTTCAGTAAGAGGTCATCTGAAGTACCAATTTTCTGGTTCCTATTTCTACAACTTTTTTTTTCTTAATATAGGTTCATAGGGACTAATCAAACGTGATCCTTCCTTCCTTCCTTCCTTCCTTCCTTCCTTCCTTCCTTCCTTATTGCCTCCCTCCCTCCCTCCCTTTTTTCCTTCCTTCCTTCCTTCCTTCCTTCCTTCCTTCCTTCCTTCCTTCCTTCCTTCCTCCCCCAGCTGAAATTGACAAAAGTTCCCTCAGTTTTCCCTTCTAGGTTAAGTGAAAGAAAGAATGGTTAAACTGAGGTATTTTTGTTCCCTTCCAAGAGTAGACATGCCAGATGGGACAATGTCAAGTACAAATGGAGCTTTTAGAAAAGGTCAATCAATAGAAACCATATGTTCCCATAAAAAGCAAAATAATTGGCATGTACTTTTCCAGAAGGGATGGGAGTGAAGAAGCAATTGGATCTGTCAGTCAGACTTCATTATGATCACTATCCAGACAGCACACTTGTTGCCAAAGCTGAAGAGCAGATTGAAATCCAGAGAGTAAATTCTTAAACTGGTTTCATTTTCAAAGGGTTTCATCAAGGGAGACCAGGAGTTTAAGGCTTTCATGTGGCAGAACCCTATGAAGGAGAATAGTCAGCGATATTACCAGTTGTAAAATAGCAGGATAGGGGATACTGCAAATGCCCCTGTAGGTCGGCATCTGTATCTGCTTGGGGTTATCTCTATTGATACAGCAGGTGTTTTTGTGCACGGGAAGAGAGTTTGGTCTAAGGTTTGTCTGTCTGTTGGGGGCTTAGCAATGGAATTGATCAGACAATGGCCAGGATCACCTCCAGCATGTTGCTTCCAGTACAATGACAAAGTAGATTACATCCATCTAGACTCTAGAGCAGGGGTGTCAATCTCAAGACCTGGGTGCCAGATCCAGCCCTTGGGGTGCTTAGATCTGGCCTGCACGGCCCCCTGGAAACAGCAAAGGACCGGTCCACAGTGCCTCTGCCAGCGAAAACAGAGCTTGGGAGGGCCACATGCGGTCTCCTGAGCTCCATTTTTGCTGGCAGAAGATTGCAGGAAGTCATCGCAGCCGAAAATGGAACTCAGGAACCATTTTTGCTGGCAGAGTGCTCAGACCACCACAAGCCCCCCCCCCAACATGAGTGACGTCAAGCTAGCCACACCCACCTTGGCCACAGAACTCGCCCCCTTGAGGTCAAACACAACCCTGATGCGGCCCTCAATGAAATTGAGCTTGATGCCCCTGTTCTAGAGGGAGGAGGAGGGGGAAGATTGACAGGAAATATGGGAGGGGAAAAGATACAAATACTCCTTGACTTAACAGCCATTCATTCAGCGACTTCAAAGTTTGAAGTTGTCACGGCACTGAAAAGGGTGACTTACCACCAATCCTCACACTCATGGCAATTGCAGCATCCCCACAGTCGCCTGATCAAAATTCAGATGCTTTCAATCGGCATGTATTTATGATGATTGCATCATCCTGGTGTGATGTGATCACCTTTGGTGACCTTTCCAGCTAGCTTCCAACAAGCAAAGTCAATGGGGGAGGCTGTATTCATTTAACAACTGAATGATTCACTCAAGAACTGCACTGATTCAATTAACAACCATGGCAAAAAAGATTGTAAAATCCAACGTGACTCACAACAACTGCCTTGATCAGCAATGGATATCCTGGTCCCAGTTGTGTTTGTAAGTCAAGGACTACCTGTATACAAGTAAGCTATATAGCTACACATATATTCTAATAACCTAATTTAGGAACGTAGATTGTTTTTTATCACTGTTGGGAACCCAGCCCTTCAGGGATCTGCAAATTCATCATACTTCCTTCAAACCACACTTAGCCAGATTTTTCCAGATTGAGTAAAATAAGGGAAGGAGTTGTACTGGAGGAAAGGGGAGCTGCTAGAGAGGAGCTGGATCTCAGATTAGATTTCCAAGGTTGACTGGAGACAGGCATTCCAGTTTCACAGGGCTTCGTGGCACCTCCTTGGTATCTGGTCCTGTCTCAAGTTTAGCAGGTTTCTCTGGTGACGTTTCAAGCCCAGGAGAGGGTTGTTTGAGATCTGGGACCGAGAGGACCTGCATTGGTTTAAGTTGGATTTGTGTTGGGATTGGGTAGACATAACCATCTGTTTCATTGAAGAACCAGTCATAATGCTGGGGCCTGTCTAGGGAGAGAGCTGAAAAGAAAAGAAGAGAGACGGAAGTTAAAGAAATATGTGTAGTCTATCTATCAGTTTAGTATTCCAGGTCTGGAATGGGTTGGGGCATTTGAAAACTTTAGTACCTGATATGGGTTCTCTCCCAAAATGACTGTTGGGTGGGCTTTCCCATTCATAAAACAATTGCCATGGAAGGCATAATTATATGAGAATGCTACTTGAGACCCTTCCTGGATCTTCTTCCATCCCACTTATTTACACATTGTGATGATTGTTGTCTAATCATCTATCTAGGTACTCCTACTATCTCAAATGAATAAGACATTGCCCAGTAAAATGCCTCTGTTATGGAATGGGACAACTCATTGTAGCCATCTTGCCATAGCCAACTCAGCACAGTCATCTTGCCCTGACCAACTTGCCACAAGACAACTCACTATGACCAACTTGCTGTGGGACAACTCGCTGCAGGACAATCCACACAAGATAATTCAGCGCAATAAATGCTATCCACCATTATTTCTTCTACACTATTTTCATTGACAAAAATAATGTAGAAGAAATACTGGCGGATAACATTTATTGCGTTGAGTTATTAAGCGCCTGAGTGGCGTAGGAGGCTAATGCCTCCTACTAAGGCAGCATTTAACATCCAGCTGCCTGCAATTATTGCGAGTTCAATTCTCACCAGGCTCATGGTCGACTCAGCCTTCCATCCTTTCTAAGGTGGGGAAAATGAGGACCTGGTTTGTGGGGGAAATAAGCTGACTTTGTATAAAATATACAAAAGTATGAAGGCTATACCTTAATGCATTGTAAGCCGCCCTGAGTCTCCGGAGAAGGGCGGCATATAAATATAAATTTTTTAAAAATCCCACGCGAAATTATCTGCAGCGAATTTTCCCATGGCAAGTTGGCTGCACAGAGTTGTCCCGTGGTGAGTTTACCATGGTAACTTCTCTGTTATGATATCTCAGTGCTTATAATGCTTGTTTGGCACATCAATGTCTTTTTGGTACCTGACAAAGACCTTTTTCTATTTATAAGATTTGGTACAGAAACATTTTTATGTCCTTGGTTTCATTCCTGTATCTATAACTGGATGTGTTAATTGTATAGTATATCATCCCTAAACAACAGTAATCATGACCGGAATTTCCACCAATAAGTGATGCAATCCTAAGCAGGATGTCATGTGACTGCATTGCTTAATGGCAGCAATCCCAGCACTCCCCGTTGCCATCGTTAAGCAAGGATCATGAGCCACGGTGGCACAGTGGTTAGAGTGCAGTAGTGCATGCTACTTCTGCTGCCTGCTGGCTGCCTGCAATTTGTCAGTTCAAATCTCACCAGGCTCAAGGTTGACTCATCCTTCCATCCTTCCAAAGTGGGTAAAATGAGGAGCCAGATTGTTGGGGGCAATATGCTGACTCTGTAAACCGCTTAGAGAGGGCTGTAAAGCACTGTGAAACGGTATACAAGTCTAAATGCTATTGCTATTGCTATTGCTATCATGGGTTGTTAAACAAGTCTCAGGCAACTTGCAAGCAGGCAAGTAACTGCTGTTGGGCAGAAGAGAGTATGCAGGTGTCTGGCAAGCCATGGGATAAGCACAGGGATGGTTCCTGCCAGGCAAGGAAAAATGTGAGAGACTTACCAGAGTGACCAATGACCTTTGTTGCTGACTTTATTTGTGGGAAGTCAACAGGGAAGGTCATAAGTGATAATCACCTGTGTGGGATGCTGCAAGTGTTGTGAAAATCAGTTGTCAAGTGCCTAGAATAGATCAAGGTCACCTGACCAGAAGGGTGCTAGATCTGCCAGTACTTTGAGGACCAATTTAAGTACCACTCATTCAGCACTGTTGTAACTTTGAATGGTTGTTGAACCAGTGATCATCAAAAGTCTATGGAGATTCTCAATTGTCCAGGTTATGGTTGTCCCAAAGGTGCTTTTTCCAAAAGGCAATTGGACTTGCTTGGTTTTTTGTTTGAAAGGATTTTGGTTCTCATCTAAGAAGCTTCTTCAGTTCTGAACTTCTTGGATGAGAAGCAAAATGTTTCCAAACAAAAAACCAAGCAAGTCCAATTGCCTTTTGGAAAAAACACCTTTGGTTATTAAAAGAGGAAGATTTGTAGACCCTTCCCTACCACCACCACCATTTTTTTTTTCAACCAAAGGCTATCAACAACATTGATGAACCAGAAGCAAGAAGTTTGTATCTCCATAGTGGGAGCAAAATACAGGGGAAGGACATTGACACTCTTAAGGTCACTCTTAAGTGACCCTTCCCATCCCAAAGGACTTGGGGAACAGGTTTACCAGGGTCATCAAATGCATCCTCATTCAAGCGATGGTGTGTGAATGGTTCTTTCTTGGATCCTCGACTGTGGGCACAATAGATTCCCACGAAAACACACAGCAATATACCACACACCCAGAGGAATAGAGCTATGGCGTTCTTGGATATTCCTTGAGTTTCCCCAGCTTGACCTTTACAGGAAGAAAAAATGCCTGAGTTTCACATACAATATACCAAACTAGGGGAAAAATGGTATCAGCTTATATACTAATGCTTCAGCAGCCGTTGCTTCCCTATGTTGGCTAAAGGTGCCATGTGATTGCTTTGGGCATGGAGATCTTCAGAGCAACCCTATTTTATTAACCTGGGTTTATAATCACAGTGTGTCCTGAGTTTTGGAATAATATGGTACAATAATTCAAATGGTGGAGCTGGATGGGGAAATGTTAAATGTGATCTAAGATTTAAATTAACGATTATTTTCCAGCCACGTATTGAATTATCTTGTCTTCTATTGTCCCTAGTTTATTATTTTTGAGTATCGATGGGATCTGGCTAAGACTTTTGAGGCCCATAATTAGGCACCTCAAGCCAATTCCAAAGAGCCTTCAATTTACAATTGTATTTCTTCAATCAGGGAGGCTTGTAAGGGATTCCAGCAATTGCAACTCTAATAGGCAAACCTGTCCTGCTTTCCTACTGTTTCCTCCATCTTTTTTCATAATAGAATATTATTTTGAGGAAAGGGAACAAGACTACACAGAATACTACTCAAATTTAGTAGAAGAATTTCTGTATTGCATTGTTTTTTCAGAATCCAATATGAGAAGGTTTGACTGTCATCCACAGACTTTTTAAGAACTCGGGAATTTATGAATACAGTCACATATGAATACAATGAGGAATCACCACTTCCAGATTTCTGTTACAGAAGATCTAGAAAATCATAAGGACATAGAACCAACCATCACAGCTGCTAGCAACAAATGTTATGATTTAACAAAGCTCTTTGTAAAAAAGGAAAGTAATGGATAACTTCAAGAGACAAATTCTTTGTATATCTAACCACAGTTGATCAAATAAATAAAGTATAAGTTTTAACACTGTTCCAATAAAGGTGAATGTCTGTACTCAGGGTTGAAAATGAGGGTGTCCTTACTGCTCTCTGAGCTTGGTTGTTTTCTTGCAGATGTTTCATTACCAAAACTAGGGGTAATGGTGATGGTGTTACCTAGTTTAGTTACTGAAATCTTTGCAAGAAAACAACAAAATTCAGGGGCACCAAGGATCCCTCATTTAACACTGTGAAAGTAGGAGAAAAACATGAACTAGATCAGTGTTTCTCAACCTGGGCACTTGAGCTTTGCTGACTGGGGAATTCTGGGAGCTGAAGTCCACACATCTTCAAGCTGCCCAAGTTGAAACACGCTGATCTAGATCATTTTTGCTATGCCTGATTTTATGTCTTAGTCATGATCTTCTCCTTCATTCCTAGCTATTGTTTTTTCTAAAATCTTGGTTTGGATGTCCAAGAGAAAGGGCAAGGGAGGAAAATAACGTACATTTTGGTGGCTTTGCTTTAAATGACGTTCATTTGTACAATGACATTGTGATGAATGTAGCAAATAAAAGCTACTGTGGATTATGAGAAGGGAAAGTGATACTGAATTCTTATCTCTCTCACTGTGACACATTAGACTGGACCATCTTCTAAACCAGAGGTGGAGAACTCTGGCCCTTTTATAATTTATGGTCTTCAATTCCCAGAATTCCTGAGACAGTCTGGCTCAGGAATTCTGGGAGTTGAAGTCCACAAGTCATAAAAGGGCCATAGTCGCCCACCTCTGTTCTAAACGTTCAATTACTCTCTGTATTATGGATAAGCTAAATCTGGACCATTCAAGAATCCCAGATTCAACTCCTTCCCAATTGTCCTTCACCTTTTGGTTTCAGCAGCGCAACTGCCACGCCCCGAGGTGCAGGCTGATTTTTTTCGGGATCTTCCATGTTTATGCCAGAAAGATTGAAACGAGCCCTCTCCTCTTCTTGAAACATCTCTGTCATGTTCAGGACCATATCTGCACGCCTAGCTGCAGCCTCCCACTCATAATTTCTTATAGGATCATCCACGTTTAGATCAGAAATCCCAAATGGACTATCTTCTTCCTGGATCAGCTCAGTATTCTCAGTCTGGGCGGTGGAGACCGAGGGCTGAGTCTGGTTCTGCTGAGGCAGGGATGAATTGGGTGGAGAGTTGGTAACCGGACTGGGGTGCAGAAGAGATTTGGGATCTTGCGTGGATTCAGAGGACATTGGTGGCGTGGATGACAATGTGGTGGGGAGAGATGAAGAAGAGGAGTAAAGGGATGTGCTTGATGACACGTTAGCCCTTGCATAACTCAGACATATAAGTAACAACAAGCCAAGAGCAGCACAAGGTAGGCTCATTTTCAAATACCCACCCAAGGGAATTTCTATGGAGAAAAATAAAAATACTTACAAATACAATCAGCCACACATTGCATCTTCTAAAAGTTCTCGGTTGACCAGACAAATCCTTTGTTTACACTTTTTCACACTGTACAGGAGCTGATGTGGTTTGCCACTCAATGAAAAGCTATAGCGTTTTTCACACAGCAATAATTAACACAACTGCAGTCATCTGTGTCACTTGAATGTCATCAGGCAGCAACTTGAGGCATAAGTACACTTCTCTGCAGTATCTCGAATGAATTATTTTAAATGGCTAGTCTACACATCGAATCTGCAAGCTGTGTTTCCTGAATTTCTGAAGCCCAGTCTGCCAATGTTATCCCTGGACAGACAAGCAAAGTCCATACATAAATCATTGAGATCAGCAATTGGGCAATATTGAGCTTCAGGGTATAGTGACCATGGTCTAGATCCGTGATGGCGAACCTATGGCACACGTGCCACAGGTGGCACACAGCGCCCTCTCTGTAGGCACATGAGCCGTCACCCCAATTCAGCTCTGCCGCATATGCGTGTGCACCTCCCACCAGCCAGCTGGTCGTCAGGTCTCTGCTGCACATGCGTGGGGGACAGGGCGTGTGCAGGGGGGCCACACGTGCATCCGTGGGGAATGGCGCATGTGCGGGGGGCGCACTTGCATTCATGGGGTGGGGCATGTGGGGGCGCATGCATGGGGGGGTCATTTGCAGGGGGCCATGCGTGAATGTGTGGGGTGCATGTGCGGGTGGCCACGTGGGCATGCCAGGAGGTGGGGTGCATGCACATTGTATTTTGGGGGTTTGGGCACACACCTTGGACACGCCATTCAGAAAAGGTTAGCCATCACTCTTCAGATACTTCTGAAGATGCCATCCACAATTGCTAGCAAAACAGCAGGAAATCTGATGTCTAGACTATTGTCAGATCCATTGAAGCTCAACACTGCCCAACAAATACTGGCTCTGAAAGCCTACACAATATCAGCAGTCTTGGGAATCTTAAACTTTGTAAAAGCGGGGGTGGGGAGGACTTTGAAGGGAGAACTCCCACAACCTCACAATGACAGCCAAGGGTTGCTGATTGCTGGAGGGGTGCACATGCAGAAAAACAAGAGAGAAATGAAGAAATGGAGAAACTGGAATAGTGAACAGAAAATGTCATTGAACATCAAGTACGAAGAAATTTTTGTTTACCTATTACATTTAGCAGTCTGAATTTAAAAACAACCTACATCCGTGATAGCAAACCTATGGCGAGCATGCCACAGGTGGCACACAGTGGCCTCTCTGTGGGCATGCAAGCCATCGCCCCAGTTTACCTCTGCCACACATGCGTGCATGCCTCCTGCTGGCCAGCTGATGCATATGCCGGGGGGGCGGTGTGTGTGTGTGGGGGGGTCCGTGCATGCTCGGGGGTTGGAGCAGTGGTGGGATTCAAAAATTTTTACTACCGGTTCTGTGGGTGTATCTTGGTGGGTGTGGCTTGGTGGGCGTTCTCACTGCGTTCTCTTAATTTGCCAGTTGTGCTTGAACTTTCAGACTTTCCGTAGCTGCTCAGAATCTCTTATCTCTAAGCTAACTGCGCATGTCTACATTCCTTCACTTTTTTTCTATCTTTTCTTTTGTTCGCCTGCCAAGAGTTCCGGCAGGAACGCTACCAAAATGTAACTAATTAGCCAGTTAAGATGGTTTTTTTATTTTCTTTACAATAAAATGAGTTTCTTAGAATATATCTCGGATTTATTTTGCTTATCGAGTATGCTTCGAGGGAAATGCCACAATCCACCTCTAATTAAGTGCAATTACCCCAGGAGGGGAACAGGGTTTAATTGCCACCCTGACAGGCAGGGCAGGGGAAGGATACTGTAAAATCTCCATTCCCACCCCACTCCAGGGGAAGGATACTGCAAAATCCTCATTTCCTTCCGATCAGCTGGGACTTGGGAAGCAGAGAATAGCTGTGGGCGGGGCCAGTCAGAGGTGGTATTTACCGGTTCTCCAAACTATTCAAAATTTCTGCTACCAGTTCTCCAGAACTGGTTAGAACCTGCTGAATACCATCTCTGGGGTGGGGGCATGCTGGGTGTGTGTGTGCATGCGGGGGTGGGGCACATATGGCTGGGTACGCACGCACGCACGCATGCATGGGCTGGGCTGGGCACATGCACAGGAGCCATTCACGCATTGCATTTTGGGGTTCGGGCGCACATGAGAGCATTTGCGCACGCATGCACACGCTTTGGGAACTTAGTCTGGACAAGATTAGCCATCACTGACATACATTATCTTTCTCAGCCTCTTGCCTTCTAGTGTTGGATTTTAATTCCCA
This sequence comes from Ptyas mucosa, assembly GCA_012654045.1. Taxonomy (NCBI): domain Eukaryota; kingdom Metazoa; phylum Chordata; class Lepidosauria; order Squamata; family Colubridae; genus Ptyas; species Ptyas mucosa. The sequence continues at coordinate 3,751,964 of WNWU01013574.1, forward strand.
GACTTCTAGGCCAAGACTACATAACTTTTTAAAAGCAACTTTTGGCCTTTGATCTATCTAGGGTATGCCATTTAAGGCCTTCCCTCCCCATTCCATGTTCCATTTGTTTTTTGTTCAAAGTCAAGTGGTATTTCTTGGTCACTGAGCATGTTCAATCTTAATTGTGCTTAAATTATTTTATGTTGCTGCGAAAATAGATTTTCTCCAACCTTAATGATATTTGTATGGCTGTATAAGAATCCAGATGTTACTTTTTATTAGAATTTTGCTTGGATGTAGGCTTAAGCAGGATGTTCTCTAAGGAGATCATAATTATCTTTTTCTGTGATTGTGAGAAGAGATGTACAGATGATTTTTGCACTAGGAATTGAATCATCCAATTGTCAAGTCAAAATAACTGTACTGAAGATAAGTTTTATATCACTAACAATAGTTGGATGATGCTATATAGATACTATAAATAGCTAAAATGGACTTGACCAACATTTGAATTTATAGATAGCTGTCCTCATCAACAGACAAAAATTACATAAAATCAATAATTCTCCATCACTTTCACTAAACAGATGTGGCAATAAAGATGTAAGTGTAAGAAAAAAAGCACAATATTTTGGGAATTGGATTCAACAAAAAAAGTACAAGGGAGCTGAATTGGGTTTCTAAGAGTGTGAAGTTTTGTGCTACCACCCAAAAAATCTGATATGAGAACTGTGAATATTAGAGTCACAGAATATCAATCTTCTACCTATATACTTGTACATATATCATTATGAGTTGCCATGTATTTTCAGATTTGAGTAAGAAAGAAAATCTTAAAGTCTCTCAAAGAATTTGCATTCAAACAAACTGGCTAGCTGAATGCTGGATTACAGAATAATAGAGTTGGAAGGGATCTTAGTCTTCTGGTCAACTTCCTGGTCAATCAGAAGACCCTGTGCCATTCCAGGCAAATGGCTGTCCAATCTCTTCTTTAAAACCTCCCATGATTGTACATCCACAGCTTCTGGAGACAAGCTATTCCACTGGTCAGAAAATTTCTCTTTACTTCTAGATTGATTCTCTCCTTCATTACTTCTTGTCCTGCCCACAAGTGCTTTGAAGAATAGCTTGGCCCCTTCCTCTCTGTGACAGCCCCTCAAACATTAGAAGACTACTATCATGTCATCCCTAGTCTTGTCTTCGTTAGACTAGACATGCCCAGTTTCTGCAACCCTCTATTGTATACTTTAGTTTCCATCAGTGGTGGTGGGTTTCAAAAATTTTTACTACCAGTTCTTTGGGTGTGGCTTGGTGGGCGTGGCATGACTTGGTGGGCGTGGCAGGGGAAGGATACTGCAAAATCCGCATTTCCTCCTGATCAGCTGGGACTTGGGAGGCAGAGAATAGATGGGGGCGGGCCCAGTCAGAGATGGTATTTACCGGTTCTCCAAACTAAAAATTTCTGCTACCAGTTCGCCAGAACTGGTCAGAACCTGCTGAAACCCACCTCTGGTTTCCATCCCCTTAATCGTGTTTGTTATTCTTCTCTGCACCCTTTCTAGAGTTTCAACATCTTTTAAATCAAACGCCACTACCAGCAACACCTGGAAAATCCCTCTGGTTATGAAACCTTGCCTTTCACAAGAACCTCTGACAAGAGGTGATAACCCAGCCCTAGATACAAAAACAATTCCCCAACTCCCCTGAGTAACAACAGTGGCCTCAGAGTGATTTATTGTTTACACAGCTTTCATCACCCATTTCCTCCTGCCCATCATCATAAACAAACTTTTCTATTTCTAAATGGTTTTCAAAATATAGACATTTAGGGGATGCTATTGGAGAAGGTGAGTGTTGGTGCAAAAAGCAAAGTTTCTTTGCCTCTTTGTGTATTGGAATGACATACATTTCAATTTTCTCTCTCTTTGTAGTCCAGTTTGTCTGTGAGAACGGATAGATTTCTCATCTATTAACCTTCAGTTCCCTTCTGAAGCTATACAGAAAAAAAAAATCCTGTATCAACTCACTTCAGAATAAACCCCACTGAACTGAAATTACTTCTGAATAGATCAGCATCAGATTACGTGAATCAGTGTCTCCCTTCTGATCAACTTCATGTTTTTAAGCTATAAAACTGCAGCTCATCGGATATATTTTTTTTTGCCCTTCCAAAAGCCACATAGTCAGGATGTGATGAACAAGGTATAAAGAATTTCTAAATATTCAAAATTCTACCACTATTCCAAAATTTATAAGTTTATATAATTTTATTATATTATTATTATTTATTATTATATCTAATTATATAATAAATATATATATATATATATATATATATATATATATATATATATATATATAAAGTTAGTTTTTAGGTTTTGTTTAGACTATTTTTAAAAATGCATGTATGTATGTAAGTACGTATAAGAAAACTCGGGACCGTATTTGTTGGAAACATGCAGGAGAGGCTTTTATCCTGCAAATGGATAGACAATGGCTAAAATAATGATGATTTTATATGTTTTTATAAAATGATGATGATTTTACGATGATATAAAATCATCATTTTAGCCATTGTCTATCCATTGCAGGATGAAGGCCTCTCCTGCATGTTTCCAACAAATATGGTCCTCAGCTTTCTTATACATACATACATACATACATACATATATTTTTTAAAATAGTCTAACCAAAACTCAAAAACCAACTTGAAAAAAAGACGCAAGCTTTTTCATTACAACTCTATAGTGGAAATGTTCAGCATCTCTGCAGAATTGCTAGTTTAAAAGGCAGAAAAGCAGAAAAAGTTCTAAAGAGCTGACAATGTACATACCATCCAATAGAAAGTGAGTCTTCTAATACGGCCACTTGCCTAAGGAAAAGAAATTGCTCCAGGTAACCTAAAACCTGCAGCCAGGTAGAAAAGCATGAACAGTTTGCAGCCAGGTAGAAAAGCATGAACGTGTAGGAAAAAAAGAAAAGCTCCACCCTCCAATTTACTGAGCTCCCCTTATCTCAAGGGAAAGAAGAAGGTGACAGATTATGAGCCCCAGGAGAGAACATCTTAGCAACACACTTGTTTGAGGAGATTATCCCCGGTTTCCCAGAAAGGCACTTCTGGTTTTAATGTTCTATCATCTCTCCACCTCTAATCAGATATATTATTAGTAGGTGGAAATAAATGAGTTTATTGCCTATTCCAAGCTAGGAAAAGCCACTCCAATTCTATATGATGTGTGTATCATGTAGGAGGGAGAGAACAAGGAGATTAGACAGGAGACTGCTAATTGGAGTCAGAAAAATTGCATAAAAGTTAGCCTAAATTGGGGCACTTTCTCTCTGATAACTGGACTATAACTTCTTTTTATCTTCTCATCAGCATACATAGGACATACACAGTGTCTAGATGGGGGGGGAGGGGAGTCTCCATGGGGTTCTTAGTGATCTCTGAGCTTGGCTTGCAGATGTTTCATGACCCAACTAGGTAACATCATCAGTGCTAGAGAGAGTTGGGTTTGCTCTCTGTTTATATATAAGTGGTTTGCCCTGTCAATGTTGGAGGGAGTATTCTTGATCTTCTGCACCAAAATAATCAAGTTCAGAGAGCACCAAGAACTCCACAGTTCAACCCTGAGTTACAAATATTCTTTTCTATCAGTCTACAATCTCCTTTTGGAAGAGAGATGCCTACTGATTGAATGGCAAATGGATGCTTTCAGAATGGCTAATTTTGAATGAAATATATGACTACTCATCAAAGGTGGCCATGGTAGAGATTCATATCTGTGTACCATCCTAAGCCATGGTAGAGTTTGAGTTTGGCCAAGGAGTCTGTTGAACCCAATTACTATTGTATTTATACACCATGCTTTATGGCTAAGCAAATACATGAACATAGGTGATTAGTACTAATGCTGGAGAAAAAAATATCTGTTTTCACAATTACACAACATGCAAATATGCCTGCTATCATTAGATGCTGTGGTTGAACATTCATCCATTGAAGAAATAAGAGTCAACTGCCAGCCGAATCCACTTTTTAATGGAAAGGAAACCAGGTCTTTTAAACTGATTTTAAACTAGGATTTGAAATAATTTGTAAGAGGATGGTGGTTGTCATATCATCAGTGTAGAAACTAATACATCAATAGAAAGAAACAAATGAGAAATACTTTATCATGGAAGAGACTGTGCCGTATAATTAACAAACTAATAAAAACCTGAAATACTCAAACCATTAAAAAGATACAAGGTAAATTTAGTAGCAGAATAATCTAAAAACAGCATGTTTATATTTTTCTGAGTTTGCAGAGATCCCAGAGAATCAACAATAGCCAATAACAGCCTTCCTGGCTATTAGCTGAACACAGAATATGGACATGTGTTAATGAATGCTTTCTTGCTGGTTAGTATTGAATGTTTCAATTTTATGTCTAAGCACACTTCCCTCTGCTAAATAATGAAAGAAAATAGAATGATAAGAATTTGTGGGTTGGACATACAGGGGAAAAATATCTTACTTGCCTTGCTTCCTCCTAAATGAGACCTGAAGTGGCTTACGTACTTCTGATCCACATAACATACTAAGCCAAAAAGGGAGCAAGCCAAATCCTGGTTTAGCATGATCTATAGCAGGGGTGTCAAATTCGTGTCATCACGGCGGTGTGATGTGATGTATCAGGACTTTTTTCCATTTCACTAAACCAGGCGGGGGTGGGGCCAGCACATGACGTATCTGGCCTGCGGGCCATGAGTTTGAGACCCCTGATCTATAATTTAAATTATGAATAAATTTTGAATAAATTATGTTTTTCTCAAAAGACATAGCATATATCTGTGATGGCGAACCTATGGCACGGGTGCCACAGGTGGCACGCGGAGCCATATTGGTGGGCACGTGAGTGTTGCCCCAGCTCAGCTCCAGGGCGCATGCACCGGCCAACTGATTTTCAGGCCTTCCGGTCCCACCAGAAGTCGGGAAACTGGCTGTTTCCAGCCTCCGGAAGGCTTCCAGAAGGATAGGGAAGGCTGTTTTTGCCCTCCCCAGGCTCCTAGAAAGCTTCTGGAGCCTGGGGAGGGGGAAAACGGGCCTACCGGGCCCACCGTGCCATCATGTGCCAAAAGCAGGGGGAAGTGTGGGAGGGTCATGTGCACATGCGCGGGAGGGCAGGGCACATTGAATTATGGATGTGGGTACCCGTACCCATGACCCCCCCCCATGCTCCCCCCCACTTTTGGCATGCAACAGCAAAAAGGTTAGCCAACACTGGTATATATGCTTGAAATAGCATTGTAGGAAGAAATATCTTTCTGGGTTCAACTCCAAGTGGGGAAAAAAGACACTGGAAACATGGAGACTGCTTGGAAAGATGGTTTAATGATGGACAGGATCACATGGTTTGAGTTCCTGAACAGAAAAGGAGCCGAGATACAGCGAGTCCCCGGGTTTTATGCTCTCTCTGGTTTTGAACTTCCTGGGGCCCAGAAAGAGTATCCTGACTGGTTGTCAGACTTCCAGAGGATGGGGGTCTTAGCTAGCCTTGCTGGCTGATGTAATCTTCCCAGATGCCATGTGGTGAGTTTCTGTTGCTAGATGGGTCCCATTGTGTTAGTTTCTGTTAGATGGGTTCTATTGTGTTGCAGATGACGGTCCTTTGACAGAGGATTGGGTTTCTGCCTCTGGCCCATTAACAAAGGGTGGGGGGCAGGAAGGTGGGAGCTGCTTTATCTTTAAAACATGCTTCTCCATTTCTCATCCAGGGAAACATATTATTCTGCCCTTTTTAATATTTCCCAAAATATTTCATTCTTCTAGGAAAGGGGTGGGTGCTAACTTCCTACAGCATCATCCACATTCAAGAAAGGAAGCAGCATTAAGCTAAAAAAAAAAATGACGAATTTCAAAGAAAAAAATGGGATAAGTTCTATTGAACACCTGCACCCACAACCACATTAGGCATATTGTTGTCAGACTCCAAATACCGAGAAAGACACACTCAGGTTCTTCTAAGCAGTTTCCTTTATTATTGCTCACCTATAGACAGAAATCTTGCCAAAATAGATGAAAGAGAAGAAAAGACAGAGCCTGGGGGGTGGAGTCAAGAGAGGAATCAGTCTGGAGTCCTTATGTTCCCACAATGATCCAAGTCCAGACTTCTTTGAATTCCATTAATTCTTATCTATTGCCAATTTACTGCTGACCATTAATTGACTAGATTCTTGCATATGGGCTTGAGCAATAAATCAGTTTAGTTGGAACTTAACATGTGATCTTGATTCTTCACGGCTGGACATTAAAGCAACTATTTGCATAATTAAAGATATACTCTGAGAATTCTAAGGAGGAGAACCTCTTGAACCTCTTCCTCCCATCCGAACTATCTAAACTTTTGTGCCTCTTGCTCTGCAGGAATGCGGCCCCTCCCTCATGGGAATCCAGACTACATTCCACCACAATGAGTCACAACCATCGTATGGCTTGTTTATTTAAGATTTCTATGGCTGCTTATGTTAAAACACAATCCTGGGCATCTCACAATAACAATAGAATCCAAAACTATAAGACCGTAAAATGTGCAATCAAAACAGGACCTGGTGCCTCAGTCATTCCCTAGAGATGTGGCACAACCCAGATATCCTCATTCTATCCAGATCTTGATGGCCTTCTGAAAGGCTAAAAGAGTTGCTGGAAGGAGGATGTTCCTGAAGGTAGGGGCAGTCATGAAAAAGGAACACTTTTAAGGTTCTTCTAAATGGCAAGATTTCAGGGAAGGGACTTGAGAAGATTGTCAGCTTCATATTGATGTTATTAAAGAAAAAGGAAAACAAGAAGACCTACCAATAAGTAGAAAAATATGCTCATCTCATTATTTCTAGCCATAAGTTAATTTCCTCTTTCTGGTTTATGTTTGGTTTGGTTCCTGTATAGGTTAAAGACTTAAAGTTCTTTAATCTAACGTGAAAGAAATGTGTCTGTATATCTCTATGAGTGTTTCTGAATATGTGCGTATGTGGGAGAGAGAAGGGGGGAGAACTAGCTAAAAGTCAAACTCCCACTCTCTGAGAAAAGATTATGCCAAACAGAAGGCGGTGCCCAAGGCCATTAATTTATCAGCAAAGTTTCATATCTGGCTATGTATCTCTGGTTTGACAGCCTAATTAGCCCTATGGAGATCAACATTTTCTGCTGTCTTACTATTGAGAACTTTAGAGAAGATGACACATTGCTTGGCTTTTTTTCAGAAAGATCACCGTCTCCATGTCTGATTAAAAGATTCTTTTTTTTAAAAAATGGAAGTCCTTTCTGCTTGGGAAAGTTAGAAGGCTCCGTCTCAGAGAACCAGTGGCTTGGAATCCTTCCCTTGTCATGATTCTCTATTTTCTAATTTCTTGTAAAAATTTATCTTTATTAATTATTTACAGATAAAAGAACATATACTGTAATTATCAAACAGATATGAGTTATATATATATATATGGGTACGCAACACAACACATAAAGACAACCACAAATCAATTTCTCAATTCCTATTCCCAAGGTTAGCATCCAGAAATTGTTGGATCTCAAACCCTTTGGTAGGTATCACTACTAATGAGCTGTCCAGGGAGGGAAGGAGGTGGGGAGGGACAGAAGAAGGAAGGAAGGAAGGAAGGAAGGAAGGAAGGAAGGAAGGAAGGAAGGAAGGAAGGAAGGGGATTCATCTTTGACTAGTCCCTATGCATTTTTTTCAAAGTCTTAGAAACCAGGTGTCCTTCCAAATTTCCTTAAAAGATGTCTATGCTATACAGGTAGTCCTCAATTTACAGCAATTCATTTAGTGACTGTTCAAAATTACTTCAGCACTAAAAAAAAGTAATTTATGTCCATTTTTCACGCTTCCAACTTTTGTAGCATCCCCATGATCATGTGATCAAAATTCAGATGCTTGGCAACTGGTTCATATTTATGATGGTCGAAGTGTCCCAGGGTCATGTGATCACTTTTGCAACCCTTTGACAAGCAAAATCAATGGGAAATCAGATTCACTTAATATCTGTGTTATTAACTTATCAACTGCAGTAATTCACTTAATAACTGTGGCAAGAAAGGTTGTATAATGGGGCAAAATTCATTTAACAAATATCTCACTTAACAACAGAAATTGTGGGGTCAATTGTGGTCATAAGTCAAGGACTACCTGTACTAGTGGGGAAATGGCTGAAATTGAACTATTGTAAACCCATCTTAGGAACTGAAGCACAAAGATGTTTGCAATTGGGCACTAGAGGAAACTAAAAGGTGAGGCAGAAAAGGGTTAAAGTGCCTTATCTCAAAAAAGAATTCTTCAAAAAAACATATTTTTGAATCATGGACTTAATTAATTAATTCTCAGAAAGAATACAGATTTCAGTGGGTCCACTTTTAGAACATGATGAGAAAAACTTCAAAATATTTTTACCTAACGTAGATATTATCGAGTTCGAAAGCATGGAAGACAACAACATTGAGATTACCAACATGGGAATATAAAAGACAATTCAAGAAAACAATCTGGAGATGGAACAATTATGACAAGAAATTCTGATGATGCCTCTTTATAGGATTTATAAAGCACCTTGATGAAAGCTTTGAAGACTCCTTTTAAATACCAAAGAGCAATGAATGATCAAATCCTGAGATGCCACAGGAATGATTTAAAGGTCAAGATTGTGCAGAGGAAAAAAGAAGGAATATAATGTTGAACTATTTGATCAGGGATTAATAATTCGTTTGATACTTCTGGTTAACGGATTTTTGCTGAAGTGATTGGTGATTTCTGGATTGCGTCTAGATAAAAGTTAGGTTATGGGAAGAAGAGTTTTTTTTTAATTGTAATTTTTAAAAAGGATGAAAAGTCAGTATGTGACTCAGAAATATCTGAACAAACAACTTTCAGAGTAATTTGCAACTCACAAAAAGGAATTTAAAGACCTGCATTCTGACAGTCGAGCACAATTCAAAATGCACTGACAATGTCTCCTTGGGGACCAATGACACCTTGTGTTATGACATCATTGCCTAAATGCGACATTTATGCGATGACACCATAATGTTTGTGACATCCTCGTGGTTTGCGCCAGATTCCTAGGGAGCTTCGTCTGATTTAAAAACATAATACTGCTTCCACCCCCCACCCCCACCCCCAAAATAGGCAGAACACAAAATACTTTGGGACCGTTGGTTTGTTCTCCAGCTAGATGAGTCTATCCCCTCAGGATTTTGTGCAATATAATATGTCCTTTTTCCACAAGTTTCGCCATCTTACGCTGCCCACAGCAATATCTGCTGCAACTTATTAGTGTGTCTGTGCTAATGAAGTCAATATTAATGAGGCTGCAATAGAAGTAGGACCATACAGCCATCTACTTTCCATTGACAGGCCAGCAGTGAGTCACCTTATAGTATGAAAGAGGTTTTCATTAGTGCGATGTTGACAAGACCTTTCAAGCAGGGTCAATCCAATACAAATAGTTCAATAACTATTTGAGAATGAAGTAAGGGAGCTATCTAAATCCCCTGCCTTGTTAACATTCATTTTATCTCCTTCCCTCATACAGCCCCACTTAAAAAAAATCTGCTAGTTATTATGTCTGACTTTCACACTTAAATTCCTGTCCGCTTGTGACCAAGTTCAGAAAATATGCTACTATGCCATGGCAGGTTTAACCAAGCAAGGAAATATTATTAAGCCATAAATGGCAATTTACTTATAAACCATAATAGTTGGCTTGACATAAAACATTAATGTTTAATTATTTTATGGCTTTATTTAATGCATGACCCCAACCTTTCTGCTTTCCCATCAGTCTTATTCTCTTCGTAGTGTGGGTTCTGAATTTTGTTTCATGTTCCTTAATATTATGATCTGTCTTTTAAAGTTTAATGAATTATTCTTGTGATGGCTAGTTGCACAGTCATCCAGATGTTTAAACAGCATTTGGCATTTTTTATCTACCTATTGAGTCTTTCACAAGGATCTGGGATAGTGTCATTTGATGATGTTAAAGGTATAGTCGCAGGATGTCAGATGATCCAACTGAAGTTGCCAGTTATTTTTGTCAGTGCTGATAGTATTCAAATGGTGCCCTAGATATTTATGGTTATGTGTGGGTAATTTACAGTTAGATTCACAGTGTAAAGCTGATGGAAACTTAATACTTCAAGTCCTAACCAACGATCTAAGAATTATTAAGGTAGTGTCTAAAAATATAGGCAGATGCATATTTTTATTATTTACTTTATTATGGCTTGTCTCACAGTCAACTAAATGTATAGACCAGTGATGGCTAACCTTTTTGCTGTCGCATGCCAAAAGCGGGGGGAGAGTGGGGGAATCGTGCGTGTGCATGCCCACACCCATAATTCAATGCCCACCCGTGCCCCGCCCTCCTGCACACGTATGCGTGCTCCCCCCGCGCTCCCCCCGCTTTTGGCACGTGATGGCACAGTGGGCCCGTTTTTCACTCTCCCCAAGCTCCAGAGGCTTTCTAGGAGTCTGGGGAGGGCAAAAACAGCCTTCCTCAACTCCCCTGGAGGCCGGAAACAGCCCATTTCCTGACTTCCGGTGGGCCCGGAAGGCCTGAAAATCAGCTGGCCGGCGGGCACATGTGTGCTGGAGCTGAGCTAGGGCAAAGCTCGTGTGCCCTCAGATATGGCTCCACGTGCCACCTGTGGCACCCGTGCCATAGGTTCGCCATCACAGGTATAGACTGAACTTGGCATTTTTATCCACTTTATTGAGTCTTTCCCAACAATTGGAATAGGCAGATGTTGTTGTTTGATGGTGTTAAAGGTACCATTGCAAAATGTGAGCCATTGCAAGTAAAACTACCTTTCGCAAATGACTGATGGTGATTTTGTCAAGGCCAGTGGTGTTTAAGTGGTGCTCCAGATGTTTTGGGATTGCACTTTTTTTTTTACACATATACACACACACACAAACCTTGATGTCTCTGGTTTGAATTCTCTGCTTCAAGGAAAAATTCTTCAACTTATGACCAGAAGATGTACTTTCTTATGTTTTGGGAATACCAGAAAATCAAAGCCCCACCATTTTAAAAAAAAAATTGGGTTGTGACTACCATTTTGGCTCTTTTTCACCCTTTATCCTAAGGACACCACTATTTGTGTCTAATCTGGTATTCCTTAGCACAGTGTTTCTCAAATTTGGCAACTTTTAAGATGTCCGGATTTCAGCTCCCAGAATTCCCCACCCAGCCATGCTTGTTGGACAGTGGTTGGAGGATTCTGGGAGTTGAAGTCGACACATCTTAAAGTTGCCAAGATTGAGAAACACTGCCTTAACACAATGATACAGATATGCAAATTGTCCTAGGTTCTGAACTATTTTTTCACTCTATGGAGTCTCTAACAACATATTTTAGAATGATTTCTATGTTGATCTGCTATAGCAAAATTATTTAGTAGGCCTTTTGAAGTTAAAAACGCTAATGGGGATAAACATCTGTGGCCTAGCATTAATTTATGGCTACTTTTTCTTCTTTTGTTCAATCGTGTCCAATTCTCAAACAAGTCCCTGCAGGTTTTTGGCAAGGTTTTTCAGATGTGGTTTTACCATTTCCTTATTCCTATGGCTGAGAGAGAGTGATTGGTCCAAGGTCACCCAGTTCTTGTTTTTGTACCTAAGACAGGACTAGAACACACTGTCTCCCATTTTAATCATTACACTAAACTGGCTGTGACTTTTGAGCATCAAAAGTCCTTTGTGACTTTTTATATACAAGACTGGTCTTATTTTTCATATTTTGCTTTGAGTTCTTTTTTTAGGGAAAAAAAAATCACCTGAATGTATGAAGTGAAAAGTAGAGTGAAATTTTAATGGTACAGAAATATCTCTTAGTTCCACTCTTCTGCCTTTATCTTTCATTCCATTTTATACATGTCTTAAATATACATATCTAATTGGCCAACCTCCCTGCAGCCCATTATTCTGTTTATTAACATTTCTCGCTATTGTCTTCCTCCTACTTGAGGAAACGTCCTCTAACAATCTCCGTTACATCGTTCTCCACTTAAAACAAGCCATGTCATGACTCCATGCTTATGCTACCTCATTATTTTCTTGATCGGAATGACACAGGGCAATCCATTCCAACCGGATCCGTTCCATCTTTTCCTCCTTCAAAATGTTGACTTGGCTTTCTATTGATCTGGACCCTCATGCCTTCATCAGCCTCTTGCACTGGTCTTGCTGAGCACGTCACAAGCAGAGATAGAAGGGTATAAATGTCCCTGAAAGAGGCTGCTGATGTGTGGGAGGACAGAGAATTGGACTAGGAGAAGTCAGAGGAGGGTAAAGATCCAGAGTCTGTCTCAAAAGGAGAGACTGTAAGTAATAATACCAATAGGGCATGACATTAGTCCATGTTGGTTTTGATCTCTTCTCTATTTTTCTTTCTAGCAGCAAAGCGATGGATCCTGTAACTGGTGCACACAAAGGGATCTTGTCCATCATAGTCCTCCTTAGTTCATGCGGGCTGCTTACATCAGGAACCTTCTTACCAAGATTGCATTCCTTAGGCAGGTAAGCTGTAACTTTTGCTTCGTTGCCATTTTGTTCTTCGCCAAGCTATTTTAGATCAGCTCTGTATGTAATGATTAGCAAGAAGAGAGTGAGAGAGAAATGTGCAAATAAAGGAACACAGACAGGGTCTTGCACAGGAGTAGGTGACAGAGAATGATATCAAGCAAAGGTAGGAACGAAGCTCTTCTGCATATAAGCCTCTGAGATAACAAAGTTAAGCCAGCTTTGTATACAAATATATGTTCTTGACTGCTCATATTCTTTAGACACACTTCCATTTTCTCATCTTCTTTCTGGGTGTTACTTGTGCTTTCAAAAGAAGACTGTAAAAAGAAATTCACCCTTAGAACAGGGAGATTATTATTTCAGTAGACTTAAAGTAAGTTTCCAATATCTATTCATTCAAAGGTTGAACTTGAGTGACAAAATTCCATTCATATAGAACTTCCAGACACAATATGTGGGGATGACCACAACTTTCAAATAATTTGAAAAGAAATTGTGAATTTAATGGAAGATAAGGATGATAATAACTATACGTGTACAGAAAGATCTGAAGGCCAAATATCCAGAGACAGTAAGCCTTTAAAAAGAATGAATAATGTTATTATCCTCATGCCTGGCTAATGGACTTCTCAAAAGCTGATCTCCAATGTTCTCTTTTGTAGGAAGGTTGTTGAGAGGTTGGTAAGGCTCCATGTGTGGAGACCTCTGGAGGAGTAGGTGATCTAGATTTTTTCTAAACTAGACTTGAGTATGGAACCAAAAGCACCTTGATTGCTCTTGTAGACAACTTGTAATAGGACCAGAATAAGGAAAGTACCACCCTCCTTCTCTTCTTATCAGTTTATGATACCTTTGAATTCTTATTGGCTTTCATACCTTTGATCAATGTCCTTCTGGACATTGCAATTATTGGGAGCAGGCAGCATTCTGTGCAGGAATGCAAACAATCAATCTGTGTGTATGTGTGTATGTGTGAGAGAGAGAGAGACAGGCAGGCAGGCCACCAGAGACAGATGCCACAGGGTTGAAGCTCTCAGCCCTCCTATTTACCATCTACATGAAGCTACTGGAGATTATCTACTGGCATCTAATCAGCTATCAGCAGCATGATAACTGCATAAACAGGAGATGTGGTTGAAATTTTGTCTTGATATCTGGAAGATTTTAGGATTTAGATGGGAAGGTACAGGCAGAGGCTCTTTGCCAACGAAACAGAGAGGCTCTGGATGTGAAGGCTATCTGATTCCAGAAATATGACATTCTTAACTCTACACTGGTTCACACTTCCCAGTCAATCTGTAATCTGTGGATCCTTCTGGATTCATGCTCCTGGACAAGCAGATGGCAATTGTGGTTCTATCAAGGGCAGTTCTAGCATTTCCAGATCAGGAAGCTTTGTTCATAATCACTCATGCCTTGGTCATCTCCCATTTGGATTATTGCAATCCACTCACATGAATCTACCTTTGAACACCACTTGAAATACGGCACCCAAATAGTTATGGGCACTAGTTATCCACTGAGACCCATACAGGTTATTGAGTACAATGGCAGTTGTCACTTTTAAAGTCCATTGTTCAGATCTGAGCATCTACACGACCACCTGCTCCCTGGGGCTTCTTTCCTTTCATTAAGTTTTGGAAGAGAGAGCTTCTTCCAGATCCCATTCCTTAAGGAACATCGTCTATGAGGATGCCATGCCTGCTTCCCCTCTTTCCTGGAGGAGCATCAACCTCACATCAGTCACTGACACTCTTGGCCTTCCGCAAAGCTGTTAACACTAGGCTTTTCCAGGGAGTCTTTGAGATCTGAGTGGTGTTTTTCTTGTACCCACCTAGTGGTGAATGTTTATATATACGGTTTGTTCGCACATAGGAAACATCTGTCATTGTATTATTAATTGATGGGATTCCGTGATGATGCCACTGTGTTCCTTATCATCAGAGATGCTGAAGGTCACGTAGATGAAACAAATATTTGAGAGACAGGTCCATCAGTGGTTACGCCAGTTGGAAGTTATGCCAATTGGAAGTGAAATTACTATATGCAGATGGAAAGATGCTTATCTTCACTGGAATTAATGATAAGGAACAGCCTTGTTCTGTTGCTTATGATGGATACTGTACAAGCAGGATGGTGGGAGGCAAAGGCTGAGCTACAGCAAAATCTAAACTGTGTTCCCATGAATGGTGGAAAAATAATAGATGTGTGCAAATTAAATGTAGAGAGTAAGGAAGAGGGCCTTGATAGAGGACCAGAGTGGTAGATCTTCCATAACTCTATCAATGTCATCTTCCTTATCATCCACAGTAAGGATGCCACTGGAGTGATTTTAATTTTGTCCAAGGTTTTCTCAAATATCAGCTTCACTAATTAAGAATATCAAGAAATCGAGTCCACAGGAGCGCTAAAATTAATTTTATTGAGATTGACTATAATAACAGAATCTTGCAAATCTGATGTGTGTGTACCTCCTCCCACTTTTTATATTCCAGTGAGTTAGGGAGGTGTCTGTCTGAGCTGTTTCCAAATGTTATCTGGATGTTGTGGATTTAGAAAATGTTTTAACCCCTGTTTTCTTGGCAGCACAGTTTGCATGTCTCCATTATGATCAGGATTCATCCAGTATTCAGGATTCCTCTATCGTAACTCCCCGACTCCTGTTTTTTTTAAATTTTAACTTTCTCCAGACACATTTTCCAAAATATATTTTGGGATTTCAGTCAAAACAGCTTGACATCTAAACACATGTTTCAAAAGTCTTTAAGATGATTTTTATTTTATTTTTTTGGATTTGATTTATATGCCGTCCTTCTCCGGAGATTCAGGCTGGCTTATAATGCATTAAGCAATAGCCTTCATACTTTTGTATATTTATACAAAGTCAGCTTATTGCCCCCACAATCTGGGTCCTCATTTTACCTACCTTAGAAAGGATGGAAGGCTGAGTCAACCTTGAGCCTGGTGAACCTGTTGAGATTTGAACTTGCAGTAACTGCAGGCAGCTGATGTTAATAACAGTGCTTTAGTCTGCTGTGCCACCAGGGCTCACTGTGAACAAACTACCTGTGAAGAATCAGAACTGAATGTTATGTTCAGGACACCTGAGAATTAAAAAGAGGTGAAGGTGACTTGCCAAATGGGTTTCAATCAATTTTTTTCTGGGTGGTCAAATTATTTATTCACCTGTTATTTCTATCAGCTACTTTGTGATTTCATTCTCTAGTAAAAAGAAGTCATTTTGCTTTATTTGAGAGAAAAAAAGGTAAATCAATGTTGACTGAATTTGCACATTTACCAAATCATAGTTTGGTTATCTGTGCAAGAAGCCACAACTGACTTGTTTCACAGCATTCATCAAGCCATCAGCTGAAGAAAGTACAGGTAGTCCTCGACTTACAACAGTTCCTTTAGTGACCGTTCGAAGTTACAATGGCATTGAAAAAAGTGATTTATGAGTATTTTTCACACTTATGCGGCATCCCTATTGTCATGTGATCAAAATTCAGACTGTTGGCAACTGACTCATATTTATGATAGCCAAGCATCCCGGGATTATGTCTTTTGTAAACTTTTGACAAGCAAGTCAATGGGAAAGTCAGATTCACTTAACAACTGTGGCAACAAAGGTCGTAAAATTGGGCAAAACTCACTTAACAAATGTCTCACTTAACAACACAAATTTTGGGCTCAATTGTGGTAGTAAGTCAAGGACTACCTGTACATTGTACAATGTAAAGTAGGTCACTGTGTAATTCTATTCTATAATTTGCAGTTTTTAGAAACATACATTGGAACAAAGTCCAAAAAAACCATAAGCTACATTTTTCTCACAAAAGAACATTTAGCGATCTTCAATCTTTCTCCCTTAAAAAAAAAACAACTCATATGTCTTTTGTCTCCCAGGAAGTTTGGGAAGCGTGAAGTCTCTCAGTATCCTGGATTAAAGAGCAACATTGATTTCAAGGCTGACCTCATTCCATGGGGCATCTATAGACCATCCATCACCCTGCAGGACTGGAGTCTCAAATGGATGTCTTCAGATGTCATAGCCTCACAAGATGATGGCAATGGTGATGAAAGACAGAACGAAAAAAACCACCTATGGGGTTTAGCGAGAAAAGAAGCTGTACCAGCTGTGAACCAAAAGGGGGCAGTAGATACAACAGGATGGGTGCCAGGGTGGCGCAGGAAGCGGAGTATTGTGGTAGCAGATGACGCAGCTTTCCGAGAGAAAAGTAAGATGTTAACCGCGATGGAGAGGCAGAAGTGGCTCAACTCTTACATGCAAAAGTTTTTGGTGATAAACTCGGATTAAGAATGAAGTAGCAGCACATGGGGGAAGGGGAATAAAATCATGCATAATGAGGATCAAACTATGTATTGTCGCATTCACAGACCCTTACCAAGGACCAATTCTAGCATGACAGAATGGAAAGACCTGTAGCGGCTTAGAAGCTGAACTTGCTCCTGTTCTACAGGCTTTCCATGGGATCTGAAAGGCAGATCCTGGTCCCTGGGGATCTTAGTACTTCAAAACATGCTCTCTTTCATACGGCTTCACTGCTTTCTCCCAAAATCAAAGCCACATAAGGTGCCCTACTCCATAGACCCATAATATAGGTTGCTTTGTTTTGGTTTAGCCTGATGTATAATCCAGCCACTGAGATTTATCAACGGCTATTTATACATTAGCATACGGCATGAATTTAGCTAATAGTGGTTTATTCAGTAAAGCATGGTTAAATGAACCAGGAGTTGGTTTAGGAAGCTAGTCTTCAATTAGCAAGAGGGACTCTGGCAGAGGCTTAATTCAAATTATGCCCTTCATGAATTACAGATCATGTCATATGTGTCACTGGTGTGCTTGTACATTGCATTATTGGCTTGATACTTTCAATACCTGTTCTAATAAAATATGAGATTTGTTTGCTTTGTCCTTTTTTCAGTGGGAACATTTGTGGAAAATATGAACAGAATAGCAACGATTTACAGAGAAAGTCTGGAGAAGGTTGTGGTTCTCACAACACTGTCAATATTTAAATATAGGTGGTCCTCAACTTGCAACAGTTCATTTAGTGACCGTTCAAAGTTACAATGGCCCTTGAAAAAGTGACTTGTGACCGTTTTTCACACTTGTGACCGTTGCTGTGATCAAAATTCAGACACTCGGCAGCTGATTCATATTTATGATGGTTGCAGTGTCCTGGGGTTCCCTTTTGCAACCTTCTGACAAGTAAAGTCAATAGAGAAGCCAGATTCACTTAACAACCTTGTGACTACCTTAACAACTATGGTCATTCACTTTAACAACTGTGGCAGGAAAGAACATAAAATGGGTCAAAACTCACTTAACAAATATCTCACTTTGCAATGGAAATTTTGAGTTCAATTGTGGTCATAAATCAAGGTCTATCTGTAGTAATTTTCTACCTGCTTAGAAACGCACCATTTTTAATTTTAGGCTCAGTGAAAGCGCTCAGATGAGCTACTTCATCACTCCTGCCTGGCTTCTCTGGCAGCAAAAACTGTGGCACAAACCTGAACAGGCTCAGCATACAGTTTGTTTAGCATTATATGCAAACAGGAATCCTGGAGTCCAGCTTTTCCCCAAGGTTTGTTTGTGGCTTATGACACTGATTTATTAAAAACAAGCCATAATTTCCAATAGACTCTTAATACTGAATAAGCTGTGGGGCTGAACTATCTGGTTTTATTAGCTTTTTCAATATACCAAATACTGTTTATTCACAATTAGTGAATAAACACTAATTATGACAATTAGTGTTATAATGTAATATCTGAACGCTGCCCTGCTATCTTTCAAACTCTGTTTACTATTAATTCCTTGTATTAGTTTTATGCTCACCCTTCCACACACACAACTTCTGAACTATGATTTCTGTTAATGACAAGAGGCAGGGGTGAAATCCAGTAGGTTCTGACAGGTTCTGGGGAACTGGTAGCAGAAATTTTGACCACCTCTCGCTGGCCCCAGAGTGGGGTGGGAATGGAGATTTTGCAATATCCTTTCCCTGGAGTGGGGTGGGAATGGAGAGTTTGCAGTATCCTTCCCATGCCACGCCCACCAAGCCACGCCCACAGAACCGGTAGTAAAAAAATTTGGACTTCACCAGTGACAAGAGGAATTTTTATCCAAACACTTGAGTGTAGACCAGGGGTCAGCAACCTGCGGCTCCGGATCCGAATGCGGTTCTTTGGGCCCTCTGCTGTGGCTCCCTGTCAGGTGATCCCACCACTGGCTGGCCTCTTTCCTCGCTCTCCCTTCCAGTCACTCCTGGCCTGGTCTGAGAAGGTAAGGGCGATGGCAAGGGATGGAGAAGCAGCCAGGGCAGAAACAGAGAGATAGAGGGGGAGAGAGAGGAGGGGGGAGAGAGAGAGATGTCAAAAGGATTTTGTGGTTCCCGGTGTTTTTTAACAATTGGTTCTCTGCACTAAAGACCAGCTCGGTAGGCGTGGCTAGGGGGGGTCATGTGACTGGTGGAAGTTAGTGGCATCGAGTTGGCCACGCCCACCCAGGTTTTGTGGCTCTCAGTGCTTTCCTTTCTGTGGGAAACGGGTCCAAATGTCTCTTTGAATATTTAAGGTTGCAAACCCCTGGTATAGACTGTCTTTTTAGAGTCAATCAGTTATCTCTCTCCTTGATACTCTAGTTTACAGCAAAGGTTTTTAACCTCGGGAATTCTGGCTGGGGAATTCTAGGAGTTGAAGTCCACACATCTTAAAGTTCCCAAAGTTGAGAAACACTATCTACAGCATCAATCAGGAAACAACAACTGAATGAAAAACTGCTGGTGGCCTTCTTCCACTGCACCATACAGAGTATTTTAACTTACTGCACCTGTGTATGGTTTGCCAATTGCACAGTGGCAGATAGGACAGCACTCCAGAGGGTCAACGTCATTGCCCAGAGGATCATTGGTTGCCCTCTCCACTCTTTGGAAGAGCTTTATAGCTCCCTCTGCCTTAAGAAAGTTCAAAACATTCTTAAAGATCCATCTCATCCTGGGGCCCCTTTTTTTGAACTATTACCATCGGTACAGGACAATAAAAACAAGGACAAATAGGCTGAAGCTTCTATCCCAGGTCAGTAACTATATTGAATTCTACGGTATAGTGCAACATTAATGCAATATCAGGGGTTTTCAAGTCAATTGTATAGAATGTGAAGGATGTGTTTTTGTTTTTTATGCATAATGTACACTGAAGATGGCATTTAATTTCATTGTATGAGGTGCAATGACAACAAAGTAAACTAAAACTAATGCAATCCACTTGCCAATTTTCTCATGGAGGGGAGAGAGAGCACCTGCAAATCATTTCTGCTAGTGTTATCGCTGAACCAAACTCAGATTTAATATGAGTCCACTCACACTGCAACACCACTGGCTAAACAGACCCATACTGGAAGCAAGTTAGGTTAGAAGAGAGAATTTATTCAATAGACAGTTTATACAATCTTTTCCTTATGTGACTCGTGATACACAAATGTTGCCCATGCTGGCTGGGGAATTTTGGGAGTTGAAGTCCACACATCTTAAAGTTGCTACCGTTGGGAAATATTCTTCTACAGGCACCTTCCACATGCTCTAGACCCCAATTTGTGACCTCATGAAGGCACAAAAACACAGATCCCAAAGAAATGTGCCAATGTCTGTTAAAAACATGAAGCTATAAGGATACGAGGAAATGAAAGTACATTATAGTTGCATATCCTGCAATTGTTTGCATTGGGGAAAAGAATAATAATGTCCCCAAAAAAGAGAGTTACAGAGGGCGTGCAAGACAAGGAACTACAGAATAAATAGCAACATTAGGTAAAGTGTGACCAGGAAGATTAGACTAGATTAGAAGTGAATTCTTTTGAGCAAATTGCTGAATTAGATGAGCAGAGGGCAAAACACGACAAAGGATCTGACCAACACCTGCATGTGTGAAACGGGGAAGGAACTGCAATGCTACAAGCAGGTCTACAAAAGACAGGCTGAAGTACACTACTGTTGCACCGATTCTTCTGATACTGGGAGAGGCAGGCGTCCAATCACTGTTTGATCTAAAAAAAGAAAATGCACATCTTGAGGTTTTGTCTCAGTCCTGCCCATGTAACGCCCAACTGTCTTTGACTCTTAATATCCCATGCTACAAGAATAAATCTAACATAGTTTTCCCCTGTCTGGAATCTATGTCTATATGTACAATAATCAAACATATTGTAAAGTTATTATAAAACTCTATTATGTAGACATACAACGATACAGTATATACCAATGCATCCTTTCCCTGTACTTTTAAGAAGTACATTAATAGAAGAACATTCATCTGTTTTTTATTATCCTGCCTTTATTATAAACACAGGTTTATAGACGTGGGTTTAATGCTCTTTCGAAAGAGAACTGAACTTGTCTTCAGGTCCACTAAAAGAGAATATTTGTAGCTGAGGGTTGAACCGTGGGGTGCTTGGTGCTCTCTGAGCTTGGTAGTTTTCTTGCAAACATTTCATTACCGCACTAAGTAACATCATCAGTGCTAGAAGGGAATCGAGTTTTGCTCTTATTTTTATATAATAGTCGCTTGCCCTGTCGATATTGGTGGGAGTGTTCTTGGTAATTCCCTGCATAGGCTGTTTACTATTAATTTGTCTGCATTGTAGTTCCTTGACCGGAGGATTGTTCACTTGATTACTGGTCTAGTAGTCAAATAGTAAGTGTGAAGGATATATGTTATAAAAGCTTCCAGAATGTTCCTTCCTGCTAAACCCCAAAATTCCTCCTTCATGCTTGTGACTTGAGCCATGGTGGTGCAGTGGGTAGAATGTAGTATTGCAGGCTAATTCTGTTCACTGCCAGGAATTTGATCCTGACCGGCTCAAGGTTGATTCAGCCTTCCATCCTTCGGAGGTCAGTAAAATGAGGATCTAGATTGCTGGGGGAAATATGCTGACTCTGTAAACCACTTAGAGAGGGCTGTAAAGCATTGTGAAGCAGTATATAAGTCTAAGTGCTGTTGCTATTGCTATCAGTCAGGCTAACAGAGAGAACAGGGCATTGGATGAAGGAAGAAATCAATAATAAGCAAGCTTTGTCTTCCACTGCAAGGAAATGTCAGTGCTAACCCTGAGAGATTGTGATAAGCAGCATCCAGATGTATATAATCCTCGACTACAATTGAGCCCAAAATTTCCGTTGTTAAGCGGGACAGTTGTTAAGTGAATATTACCCCATTTTATGACTTTTCTTGCCATGGTTGTTCAGTGAATCAATGCAATTGTTAAATTAGTAGTACAGCTATTAAATGACTTGGCTTTCCCCACTGACTTTGCTTCTAAGAAGTTTGCAATAGCTGATCCCATGAGCCCATAAATAGGAGTCTGTTGCCAAGCATCTGAATTCTGATCATATGACCATGGGGATGCTGCAATGATTGAAAGTGTGAAAAATGGTCATAAGTCACTTTTTTCAGTGCTGTTGTAATTTTGAATGATCGTTAAACAAATTGTTGTAAGTTGAGGACTACCTGTAGACAAAATATCACCAACATCCCCAAGTAATAAAAACAGTACAAAATGGGCCCCTATAAAATCCCTTATGTATAAAAACCAGATGTAACACTCTTTCATAAGAGCAATGTATATAGGAAGTCTTTTAGAAAACACCAGTCAAATGTTATAAAGGCAGATGCTCTGTGGAGGAGCATTCCCACTCTCTTCTGCAAGTCAAAACAGCTGTGGCAGGTACACCTTGTCTTACAACCACAAATGGAACCAGAATGTCCACTGCTAAGCAAGGCTGTTGTTCAGTGAGTTACACCCTCTCCTTCGTTCCCAAAAACCCTCTTATATGTTCTCACCTCGGAGATTTAGGTAGGAGAGAAAATCCATCAATGTCTGGAAGATGCCATAATCAGGAAGTTGCAGAACAGGTGCTAAAAAAGGGAGGAAACGGCATTAAGGGCTAAATCAGGGGTGTCGAACTCGATTTCATTGAGGGCTGCATCAGGGTTTTGTGTTTGACCTTGGGGAGCTGCGGTGGGCATGGCCAGGATGGGAGTGGCCAGGATGGGAGTGGCCAGCTCAACGTCACTCGTGTCGGGGATGTCGGGGGTGGCCCAAGCGCTCTGCCAGTGAAAACGGGCGCCTGAGCTCCATTTTTGGCTGCGACGGCCTCCTGCAATCCTCTGCCAGCGAAAACAGAGCCCGGGAGGATCGCATGCATCCCTCCCGAGCTCCAATTTCACTAGCAGAGGCACCGCAGGCCGGTCCTTCACTGTTTCCAAGGCGGCTTCATGGGCCAGATCTAAACACCCCGCGGTCTAGATCCGGCCTCCCAGGCCTTGAGTTTGACACCCCTGGGTTAAATAATGGGAAATACAGGGAAAGCTTGGAAAACCCAACTAATGGATCCTCACCAACAGAATCCTGCCCCAAAGAATACAGATCCTCCACAGCATCTCTTTTCCCAGCCACAGCTCCCTTATCAGGCAACGTCTGGTGGGCATCTGCTTTGGGGAGAGGAGAGTGGGGGGAGGGAAGAAGTGCTGCAGGTTACATGGAAAAAAAAAGAGATGGTTTGCACCAGGCTTATGAAACCAAGAGGGACTGCCTGGTGGTGTTTTATAATCACCCCAGCAGCCAGCAAACAAGGAATTTGGTGACAAGGAAGCAAATTCGGAGACTTCCAGATGAAGCTTTTAGTTTAGTTTAGTTTAGTTTAGTTTAGTTTAGTTTAGTTTATTCATACTTATATGCCGCCCTTCTCCCGAAAGACTTGGGGTGGCTCATAACAATAAAACAACAGAACAATAAAAATTAGCACTAAAATAATCCAATTAAAATCCCCAACAGATTAAAACTAATAACTCCCAGCAAATCAGGAGTTGGAATTTGTTGGAAAAGCCATGTCTTCAGGTCACTGCGGAAAGAGGTAGTCCTCGATTTACGAGTCCTCAGTCGAGCCCAACATTTCTGCTGCTAAGTGAAACATTTGCTGAGTAAATTTTATTTTACTCAAAAAAATTTTTAAAAATTTAATTTTTACGACCTTTCTTGGCCACATTTGTTAAGCGAATCGATGCAATTGTTAACTTAGTAGCACGGTTGTGAAGTGAATCTGGCTTCCCCATTGAGTTTGCTTGTCAGAAAGTCACAAAAGGGGATTCAATTTAATTCAAACCTTTTATTGTCAATGCACAACGTGTGTACAATGAGATTGGCTGCCATGGGGATCCTGTGACCCCCCCCCCCTTGATAAATCTGAGTCAGTTGCTAAGTGTTGGAATTTGGATCACGGAGACCATGCTCTGAGATGCTACAATGGTTGTAAATGTAAGAAATAATCATAAATATTTTTTTCAGTGCTGTTGTAACTTTGAATGGTCGCTAAATGAACTGTTGTAAGTCTAGGATGACCTGTATCATGCAATTTTCTTTCATTCACACAAATGTGATAGAGATGTCTTCAGTACTAAATATTTCAGTACTAAATATTTCAGTACTAAATCTTAGGAAGCCTCCATGTGGAAGCACTGTATTTCTTAAGAGGAAGATATCATCATCATCATCATCATCATCACTACTGCATCTCCTCATAGTTTTTTTCCCCATGAAGGAGCCACAAGCAAAACCATACAGGTAGTCTCTGATTTACAACTACAGTTGAGATCAGAATTTCCGTTGCTAAGCAAGTCAGTTGTTAAGTGAACGACACCCAATTTTAAAATCATTTTGTCATGGTTGTTAAGCAAATCACTGCAGTTAAGCAGATCACACAGTCCTTAAGTGTGGCTCAGCAGACTAAAGCAGTGTCATTAAGTGTTATTAACACCAGCTGCCTGCAATTACTGCAAGTTCGAATCTCACCAGGCTCAAGGTTGACTCAGCCTTCCATCCTTTCTAAGGTAGGTAAAATGAGGACCCAGATTGTGGGGGCAATAAGCTGACTTTGTATAAAATGTACAAAAGTATGAAGGCTATTGCTTAACGCATTGTAAGCGGCCCTGAGTCTCCGGAGAAGGGCGGCATATAAATCAATTTTTTTTTAAAAAAAGTGAATCCAGTTTCCCCATTGACTTTCCTTGCTGGAAGCCAGCTAGAAAATCATAAATGATGATCACATAACCCCAGGATGCTGTAATTGTTGTAAATACAGGTTGGTTGCCAAGTGTCCAAATTTTGATATTTGTGACCATGGGGATGCTGAGATAGTCATAATGCAAGGACCGGTCATAAGACACTTTTTTCTGTGCCATTGTAACTTTAAACATAGTATTTTAACTGTCTAAAAGCTATTATTTTTCAAGCCTGATTCTCATCAGACTTCTCTTTAGCAAGATTTATTGAGCTACAGGTGGACCTAGACTTACAACAGTTCACTTAGTGACCATTCAAAGTTACAACAGCACTGAAAAAAGTGATTTATGACCATTTTTCAGATTTATGACCATTGCAGCATTCCCATGGTCATGTAATTTAACAACAGAAATTTTGAGCTCAATTGTGGTCATAAATCAAGGATTACCTGTGCTGAATCTCATCAATCTGGGAACCAATTATAACAGCCAGATTGTGTTTCACTGGATGTTCAGATGCTAGGTTGTTGCTCCCCTGCTATTTGTTTTTTTTATAATAATGTTATTAATTATTATATTATTACAATTAAACAGATTAAAAACTAATGCAAATTTCAAAAAAGGATAAAAAGAAGAAATAGAAATTACAGAAAAATAGAAATGACATATAAGAAAGAGAGAGAATAATAATGTGATGATGAAGAAAAAAAATATATAGACATTACTTCCCCCTTTGCCACAAGTATAAAGTTTTAACAACTTATCACTTTCTTCTCTTAAAGTATCTTTCCTTCCCGTTTTTCACTCTTATCTACAAACAGATCCTTAAAACTTCATCATTCAGGCCTGGTGAGCAAAAGTCCATTAAGGTTTACCAGAAATAATAACGCTGATCACCTGCTGCTTTTTAGGGGGTTATCAAGGGGCCCATCCCTCACTGCTGATAATACAATGCTATACATATTTCCTTAGAACAGTGTTTCTCAGCCATAACACCATTAATGAGAGTAATTAAGCAATGGGACAGCTTGCCTCCTGGAGTTGTGGGTGCTCCATCAAGAAAAGAGTGGAAAACCGTTTGTCCAAGAAGGTGGTATGAGGACACCCCCACCTGCTTTGGACAAGGGGTTAGATTAGAAGTCTCGGTCCCTCTCGGTCCCTTCCAGCCTTATGATTCTGATTCTGTGCTGGATGGGGGAATTCTGGGAACTGAAGTCCATACATATGTATACATACGTCCTACCTGTCAATGACTACTTCAGCAATAATACACCGGCAAACAATAGATACAAACTCAAAGTAAACCGCTCAAAACTCGATTGCAGAAAATACAACTTCAGCAACAGAGTGGTCAATCCCTGGAACTCACTACCTGACTCTGTTGTTACATCCTCAAACCCCCAAAACTTTAACCTACAGACCTCTTAGGAATGGAGTGAGGTCCACGGTAGACAATTTAGTCTACCGTGGACCTCACTCCATTCCTAAGAGGTCTGTAAGGGGCATGCATAAGCACACCAGTGTGCCTACCATCCCTGTCCTATTGTTCCCATCTATTCATACTCATTTAATATGTATATACTTATACCTGTTTATACTTATCTATATAAAGTGAAAACCACTCATGCTGTAATCATGAAATCTCCAGAACTGTAAAACCTACAAGCTTGAAATTTGCCACATATGTTCCTCTTGGCTTCTAGGTGCTCAATAAGAAAGGATTTTTCAAAATGACCATCAGAACATTAGTATTTCCTATATTATTATTAACACGCTCTGATGCTAAGGAGTCCTACTCCCCCTCTCCACCTGAAAAGAAATCTGTTCCAAATGCAAAACACAAGCAGAGGAGAAGAGTTTCACTTTCAGTTTTACTTTCACAGCAGGAAGCAGCTTTAGTACAGAACACTTGAGCTAAGCTCAAAAAGAGCCTTGGTAGTACAGTGGTTTAAAGCACCCTGTTATTAATTCCAGCTGCCTGCAATTATGCAGGTTCGAATCTCACCAGGCTCAAGGTTGACTCAGCCTTCCATCCTTTCTAAGGTAGGTAAATTGAGGACCCGGTTTGTGGGGGCAATAAGCTGACTTTGTATAAATATACAAAAGTATGAAGGCTATTGCTTAACACATTGTAAACCGCCCTGAGTCTCCGGAGAAGGGCGGCATATAAATCAAATTAAAAAAAAAAAAAGCTGGGGTCAGGCTCCTTCCTGTCTCCTTCTTGCTCATACAGCAAATACTGTTTCACTTTCCAAACAGCCTTCTGATGCTAAGGAGTCCTACTTCCCCTCCCCGCCTCAAAAGAAATCTGTTCGAAATCTAAAACACAAGCAGAGGAGAGGAGTTTCACTTTTAGTTTTACTTTCACAGCAGCAAGCAGCTTTACTACAGAACAGTTGAGCTAAGCCATGCCCAGCCTCCTTCCTGTCTCCTTCTTGCTCACACAGCAAATACTGTTTGAGTTTCCAAACACCCCTCAACTCTTTCAGATGACAGGATGGATGCTGCGGGCTGGGACTCCCTCTCTGTTCTCACTGCCAGTTTCATTATATTAACACTGATGTTACAGAGTTACACATTCTACATTAAGTTTCAGGGTGTAAGTCAATTTATCAAGCCCGAGCACATAGTTTCATAGTGAAGCACGGGCGTCCAGCTAGTATGTTTATATGTTATGTTCATACTTATACTTGTTTACTCATACATGCTTGACAAATTAAACAAATAAAATAAATAAATAAAATAAACATCCTAACGGTATTGATGTTAATAAACACTGCCTTAGAAGGAAATGTCATTTGGTTCAGTAGAATTTCTTCCCCTATGACCTTAATGCAACTTTTACTTTATCCCTGTTTTCTCCTATCTGTGAAATCAGGAATCAACTTACGGGGTCCCAGCAGGTATCCAGCACTGTTCAGGGTCCACCCACGTTTGTCCTTGGGCTACAGAAGGAACAGTAGGAAACCTGATGTTAAACTTGCATCCGCCTCATCTGGATTATAATCTGCCCCTCCTCCCCAAAAAGTCAAATTAGTAGCAGAGCAAGTTTTACAAAATTTAAGACAGTCCCTAGTCCAGTGCTTCTCAACCTCAGCAATTTTAAGCTGTGTGGACTTGAATTCCCAGAATTCTTTTCATCAAAACTGGCTGGG
The DNA here is from genome assembly GCA_012654045.1 of Ptyas mucosa. Classification (NCBI taxonomy): domain Eukaryota; kingdom Metazoa; phylum Chordata; class Lepidosauria; order Squamata; family Colubridae; genus Ptyas; species Ptyas mucosa. Next base: position 3,779,751 of record WNWU01013574.1, read on the forward strand.
GAGTTGAAGTCCACACAGCTGAAATTTGTCGAGGTTGAGAAATACTGTCCTAATCTATAACAGGAATGTAAATTCTCATGAATAACAAAATTTAATTTATGGGATTTTTTTAAAAAAATAATGTTTTTAGTGACTTCCTGGAAGGAACTCCAGATGAAATGTTAAGTGGCATGAGAAGCCAATTAGCTGGATATTTAATCCTCTCAATTATTATATCCTGCATCAATTTTTAGACTAGGAGAAAGGAGCAGAAATTTAAGAGGACAAAATCCATGATTTGGAGAGCCACTTTTCCCCTTCAAAATAATAAAAAAAGGATCTGCAGAATTTCACCTCAAAGGAATGAAAAAGAGAAATTCATTCACAGAAGGGAGAAAATTTGCACTGTTCTGTTTCTTTTTGTTTAATACCTTCCAGATCTGAGAGAAAAGTGGAACATACCAAGAAAATAACTAGAAGTCCTATCATCTGAACCAAGAAAAATGCTGCTTTATAAAACCTTAGTAAGACAACATCAGGAATGCTGCATACTGTTTTAGTCACCTCATTATAAAAAAAAAGATTTTAAGACTTTGGAAAGGGTACAGAGAAGAGCAACAAAAATTATTAGAAGGCTGGAGGCCAAAGCTTATAAAGAACACTTGCAGGATTTGGGTATGTCCAATCTACTAAAAAGAAGAAATATTGGTGACACGATAGCAGTGTTCCGATATTTGAGTGGCTGTCACAAAGAAGAGAGGGTCAACCTGTTCTCCAAAATGCCTGAAGGCAGGACAAGAAGCAATGGGTTGAAACTAATCAAGGAGAGAAACAACCTAGAACCAAGGAGAAATTTCCTGACAATGAGGACAATTAACCGGAGGAACAGCTTGCCATCAGAAGTTGTGGGTGCTTCATCACTGGAGGCTTTTAAGAAGAGAATGGACAGTCACTTGTTTGAAATGGTATAGGGCAGGGGTATAGGACTGACCCTCTGCGCATGTGCAGAAGGTAAAAAACAGGTTATTTCCTGGTTAAAACCAGGAAATAACGATGACTGGGTGGGTGCACGGAGACTTGAGACGCCATCACTACCGGTTCTCCAAACCACCAGCCGTCATCGCTACTGGCTCAGCCAAACCGGTCTGAACCAGGAGCATTTCACCACGGTATAGGGCCATGATGGCAAACCTATGGCGGTGCGTGCCCAAGATGGCACGCAGAGCCATCTTTCTGGGCACGTGAGCTGTCTCCCAACTCACCTGCAGCTGCGCATGCGCACACACCCATACTGGTGTTTAGACCTCCGGTGTGCATGCGTGCAGTTCAAGGGGGCCCAGCTGGTCTTCAGAGCTCTCCTGCGCATGTGCGAGCACTTGAGCACAGCGTGCTAATGCATAGATGGCATTTGCATGCATTGTGCATGCAAAAACCATGCGCATGCACAGATGGTGTGATTGCACACCCAATGCAGGGGGGGAGCTGCACGAAAGTTGTTGCAATGGTGTGGTTGCACATGCAACACACAGGGGGGGGCTGTGCAAAACCTGTGCACATGCGCAGATGGAACCGTGTGTTTGCGTGGATAGCACGCAAAGACCTGAAGCACGTACCTGTGCGACACTCGGTGAGTAAAAGGTTTGCCACCACTGGTATAGGGTCTCCTGCTTGAGCAGGGGGTTCATCTAGAAGACCTCCAAGATCCCTTCCAACTCTGTTATTCTGTATTCTGTCCTTTCTCATATTTTAATGGCAAAATGGTGTTCAAATATTCTGAATGGTATTTTCTCAGAGTGATATACTGTCTTGTGCGCTAGGTAGCTATCAAACACATCTATGATTTGTTCTGAGGAAGAACCTCTCAAAAAGGCCATGAAATTAGGGATAGTGTGAAAATCTTCTCATACTCTGGCAGCTAGTAAAGTACTGAGACAGAACCTTCCTTGTGGGCTGCTACCACCCTGCTTTCCTGGTTGACTAACACTTGTGTGGATCACAATAAATCAGACCCCATTTTCCCCTTCACCGATTGGATAGAAATGCTACAGTAGTACAGATATTCTTGGTGCAGCTATTCCTCCATAGTTAATCATACTTATGCTTTAAAAAAAACATACATATCATACATACTCTCTGAAAAACACCATGGAGCATTCAGACCTGAAATCCACAATCTGAAATTCCGTTCTCCATGGTATAACCACTGCCTTTACCATCTTGTTCCTTCTGGCGGTGAGAGCCAGATGCTGGTACTCTAATTCTCCCCCAGTAAATTGACAAGATAGATTTGGAAGATCTGATCCAACTCACCACAAACGCAATTCCAAAACAGTCCCCAAGCAGTGCACAGAAAAGCAAAGAAAAGCAAACGACATGCCAAGAAGTCTTCATCTGGATAGAGGAAAGAAGAGAACCAAAGAAAAGGGGCTAATTTCCAATCACATGACATTTCTTTGCTAATAAATTTTTCCTTGTCAGGGAAATAGGATTACAATAGTTTCTTTGGTTTTACCATCATCTCTGGTATTTAAAAGTTAGCAGGGTTTTTTTTTAATTTTGATAAACACACAACAATTTATCTGAAATTATATTGTCACTATGGTTGATAACATACACATGCCAACCAAAGCGAACCAAAGTCTGAATTCAGCTATGGTCTATTTGATGTGTAGACTGTATTTTATTCAGTAAACCATGATTAAGCAAAGTTTGGCTTAGTGTGCTATGTGAACTCTATAAAAGAATATCTCTTTTTCTATGTCTCTCCCAGTCTTTTATCGTAGCTCTGAATTATAATTCTCATAACCTACAATCACATCAGATGCTAGAAAACATGGGAATTGCATTTCCGTTAAGGCCACTTTATCAAGTTGCCAAAAACCCAGATGATCACTAGATACAAAGCATATTTTCTGTGTCTATGTTGCTATCTAGCGATTATCCAGTTTTTTGCAGTTCAGAATGGATTGTTTTAGTTCTAAAAACATGGTTAATACTTCCTCAAGAAAATTGCTACTTTTACACTGACCTTATACAATGTGAATAAGCAGTCAAAAATCTGGGTAAAACAACTTGGAAAATTGCTCTGCGTAAAAAACCCAAGTGTTCTCCCATCAAGTTTCGATCCTGCATGATAATTAACTGTGGTTCAGATTTGCCTTCACTCCACAATCTTGACAATGTTGTACAGTTTTAGAATATTTCATCAAAATGCTTTGAGACTGTGTACATACCTGAAGGTACATGGTATGTATGCTTGGTAGATACAAGCATACAGACATTTAACTAATAGGACTCTTGAGTCACCGAACAGCAGCACAACAGGTAGAAATTCTATAGATAAAGACTTTTTTCAGTATTCTTTTCTGTCAAATGCCCACCTTAAAAAAGAGTTAGCAAACCTTCCATCTGCCACATAAATGCTGCTGCCAGAATTACCTTCACCCACCAACCAACCAACCAAGACCTCCTAACTCCTGAACTTACAGATCAGAGGAATCATACCTTAATGTCTTTGTTGAATTGCTGGAGCTCTGATTCCCCAGACAGGAAGGAACCCAAGTTTTATAGAGGGGAGAAACGTGGATTTGGGTGCGTCATTACTCTGAAGACAAAGCTTATGTCAGTATAATTGACAATAATGGTCCCATGAGACCCACTTGCAAAGGGCGGGGAGGGTTGTTGATTCCTTTTAGTGTTTATTCACATCCCATGTCAGAAAATGGATAGAAAATTGGGGTAATTAGCCCTACTTGACTAGTCAATTAATTGGAGAAGAGCCGCTACAAGTAGAAGACACATTCCATGCTGTTCGTAAAGTAGGAAAAAAACAAGAGTCCACTTTGATTGGCTTTCCTTCTGCCAACCTTATCTGAGAGAGCATCAATCTTAGAGCTGCTTCATATATTACCCATCCTCAGCACCATAATTTCTCTGGCCAGTTTTTTTGACGTTTACATTTTTAATGGATCACTGGAAGGCCAAATGTAACTTTTTGCACAATGTATTTATTTATTTTATTTTATGGCACTCATCTTACTCTGAAAAGTGACATTTTTCTTCTAATAATAATCAGGAAAACTGATTATTACTGATTAATACTAATCCTCCTAAACAGGCCAAAACTTTTACTCACTTCCATTCCAGGTCTACAAGGCACTTGGAAAGAGCTGAAAATACAGGTAGTCCTCGATTTACACACAATCGTTCAGCATTCCCATGGTCACATGATCAAAATTAAGATGCTTAGTGACTGACTCATGTTTATGACTGTTGCAGTGTCCCGGGGTCATGTGATCCCCTTTTTGTGACCTTCTGACAAGCAAAGTCAATGGAGAAAACAGATTCATTTAACAACCGTGTTTCTAACTTAACAACTTGCAGGGATTCACTTAACAAATGTGGTAAGCGAGGTTATAGAATGGGGCAAAATTCACTTCGCAAATGTCTCATTTAGAAACAGAAATGTTGGGCTCAGTAGTGGTCGTAAGTTGACTACCTGTATTCACAATAAACTCTTGATTTCGCAGGTCAGGGAGAAGGATTGTGTGTTTAAAAAGCCATTGTGTGTTTAAAAAGCCTTGGTGGCGCAGCAGACTAAAGTGCTGTTTAAGTAGCACCAGCTGCCTGCAATTACGGCAAGTTCGAATTTCACCAGGCTCAAGGTTGACTCAGCCTTCCATCCTTTCGAGGTAGGTAAAATGAGGGCCCGGATTGTGGGGGCAATAAGCTGACTTTGTATAAAAAAGAACACCGCTTGGGGGGGGGCGAAAGCCCTACTAAGCAGGTATATACAAAAGTATGAAGGCTATTGCTTAACGCATTGTAAGTCGCCCCGAGTCTCTGGAGAAGGGCGGCATATAAATTGAACCAATAAATAAATTGAACCAATAAATTGAGCCAATAAATAATGTCCCAGAAATCCAAATGAGATTTTATTTATATTTTACTTACTTTGTACATTTTTTGTTATTCAATTATTAAGTCGTGTCCAAGTCTTCACGAACCCATGGACCACAGCAAGCCAGGCCCTCCTTCTGTCCTCCACTGTCTCCACGGAGATTGCTCAAATTCAGGTCCACTGTGTCGCTGACACTATCTAACCATCTCATCCTCAGCCGTCCCTTTCTCCTTTTGCCTTCCGTCTTTCCCAGCATCAGGGTCTTTTCCAAGGAATTCCACTCTTTTCATCTGGTGGCCAATATATCTGAGCGTTTTACAAATGTACCGTATTTTCTGGAGTATAAGATGCCCAAAAAAGAGGGTGAAAATCTAGGTGCAGCTTCTCAAACGGAGGTTTCAGAGGCTGAAAAAATCATCAGAAACAAAGCTTCAGAAAAGAAGCTCCCAAACAGAGCTTCAGAGGCTTTTTTTCTGAAGCTCTGTTTTGGAGGCTTTCAGAGGCAGAAAAAAAAGTTTTTTCTGAAACAGAGTTTCAGAAGTTTCAGAGGCAGGAAAAAAAGCACAAAAAAGCAAGGCACAGAGCTCACAACCAAGGAACCTGTTGCTAAAATTCACCTCTGGGAATAGCTAATTGGGGGTATCAGCTTTTTTCTTATTTTCCTCCCCCAAAACTAAGGTGCATCTTATACTCCGGTGTGTCTTATACTCCAAAAAATATGATATATTTTATGTATTCTTCTCGTTCTGTAAAATGAGAATGTGATTTTTACAAATGCATAAATCAGGGAGGAGATTTTATGATGAGCAGAAACATGCAGTACAGGTAGTCCTCGACTTACGACCTCAACTGAGCCCAAAATTTCTGTTGCTAAGCAAGATAGATGTTAAGTGAGTTTTGCCCCATTTTACAACCTTTCTTATCACAGTTGTTAAAGGAATCACTGCAGTTGTTATTTAACAAGTTATTTAAAAGTTATTTAACAAATAACATGGTTGTTAATTGAATCTGGCTTCCCGTTGATCTTGCTTATGAGAAGGTTACAAATGACGATCACATGACCCCAGGACACTGCAACAGTCATAAATACAAGACAATTGCCAAGTGTCTAAATTTTGATCCCATAGCCACAGGTCGTGAGTGTGAAAAGGGTCATAAGTAACTTTTTTCAGTGGCATTGTAATTACAAATTATCACTAAATGAACGGTTATAAATCAAGGCCCAAAATCACCTGTGAGCTTCTATGAATGAAAGTGGACTTAAACCTGGATCTCCTCATTCCTAATCTAATACTACTAGGACCCAGAGAGATTTTGGAAATAAACGTGGGGCTGCGATTGGCTCTTTTATACGGCAGCTTTCTGCAGAATTTGCTTATACTGTAATGAAAAGAAGCTAATGGACAACCATCAGAACTTTGAATCTGGGTTCTAAGTGCCTTTGGGGGACCATCATAACTTTAAACAGATGCTAAGCAACTGATAATTCGTCAAGGACTACCTGTATCATGCTGGAATCTCAGCTACCTATGAAGTAAATCATCAACTAAATAGGAAGAAACCAATGAGACAAACGACCCTAAAATTTCCAAATACATACTAACTTACAAAGTTCTTACAGGCAGTATTCATTTAATAACTGCTTTGGGCGGTCACTGTAGGATGGTAATGAAAAAGTAACTTGGGACCAATGCTTGCATTTGCAACCTTTGCAGTATCTCTATTATTTGTTTGCACTTTAGAGTGAGTTAGTATACATTGTTCTGTGCATCATGCTCTTCTCCTTGCAGATTGCCTAAATTATCTCTTCCTAGGCGATTTTCTCTGCAGTGCAATACCACCAAAAATACTAAGGGCAAGTTAAACTCAGCTCCATGACCTTAATTACTACGGTTCAGTGATTCTTGGAACCATCATGCTGACTGTGGAATTCTGGAAGTTGAAGTTCACATATTTTAAGTTTCCAAGGTTGGGAAATACTATTGTAGGAAGTTAGCACCCATCCCTCTCCTAGAAGAATGAAATATTCTAAGAAATATTAAAAAGGCAGAATATTATACCTTCCTGGATGAGAAATGGAGAAACATGGTTTTTAGGAAGCGGATTTAATAGCCCCCACACTCTCAATAGCCTACAGCGGTTGTCGTCACTTAAGAGAAAAAGAGATAGCTAGGTCTATTCATAAGCAAATGCCCTCACCCAAGATCCAAGAAAGATAGGATTAGCCCTCTACCCATTTAGCAACAGAAATCACATGGCACCTGGGGAGTTTGCATCACCCAACAAGGCTCAACCAAGCCAAACTCAAGAATTTAAGAATTCAGGACGCTATGGGAAAGGTACCAAATAGGTCAGAACCACTTTGTTGGATATTAATAAGCTCTCAAGGGCCCTATCTTCATGTTCCACGATTCTTCCTAAGAAGAAATCTTTTCCATGGAGTCTGTATAGACTCTATTGATTCCCTGGAATGTTTTGTGCTATAAAACACTGTGCTACCACACACAGTGACCACCCTGCTTGGAGCACTGAGAATCCTAGGCCCGGTACATCCGGAAGGTACTGTGTTGAAGAAACTCTTCTGACCTTTGATTTCTTCTCAGATTGCTTTTCACAGCATTTTGTTACATCTCTTCAGTTGTTGGCTTTAGCAGAGACTTTCATCCTAACCTGGCTTGTTATGAAAACAAGTGGGTCCTCTTTTGTAATAGCTCAATTAGAGCTCCTATGTCACCTATCACAGAACTATCTTTTCCTCCCCTCCATGTTTTTCAACCCCGTGAAGAGCTTTCGGGAAAGAGTCAGGTTGAATTTAAGAATTCAGGATGCTATGGGAAAGGTACCAAATAGGTCAGAACCACTTTGTTGGATATTAATAAGCTCTCAAGGGTTGAGAGAGGCCCTCAAAGGCCTCTTGCAAGGTGCAAAAAGCATATTTGCACATCTATTCATTACATATTGTAATGTTCCATGATTTTCAAAGAGACTGCAAATCAGAAATCTTTGAGCTAGAGTAGATAGGTCCATGAGCTCAAAAAGGAGTCTGTTCTGCAGACTTATACTTTGGTAGAGAATAAGGAAGACAGCCCTGATGGAAAGATGTAGGAACCTTTACCTAAGCAAAAGAGGTTGAAGCATTTTTAAAGTCCAGAACTACAAGATAACATTCAGAAATGGTTCAGGCAGATAGTTTCCAAATTCACCGAGAATAAGGAGAAGGCACAATTACAAGGAAACTTGCAGGACTGAGGTCAGTCCCGTCAGGTAGAGTAAACCAATTCCACAGGAAGGCCAAAATACTTTGAGATTGGGTGTAATTTGTAGGTGTTGAGTGCAAATCTATTTTGTATGAGGGGACAGATAACATTTTGTTGGGCATACTAAGTGTCCCAGCATACATGCAAGTTTGGATCCCAGTTCCCTGGAAATAGGATTACGTTGGCCAAAGCTCCTACCCCTCAGCTCACCTTTAGGAGATCTTTCTTCAATTTGATAATTTTCAGATACCAGTCATGATTGAAGAATGATGGAATTACGCTATTGCCTAAACACATCTATACCCAAAGTCTGTTCTGAGATAGATTTTTTATTAAATGTTCATCCCACTGAATCCTTTCAGTTTCAGAGCAGCTTAAAAAAAAAAAAGTTAAAAAAACCGAGATAAGAAAACCCATCACCCCCAGAACACAATACATAATATTTAATTTAATTTAATTTAATTTAATTTAATTTAATTTAATTTAATTTAATTAATTCAATTTATATGCCGCCCCTCTCCGAAGACTCAGGGCAGCTCACAATACATTTTTAAAAATCATTATAAAAAACATTTAAAAATTAAAAACATTAAAAACTCATTCACAATATAACATAGCCTTTCCCCTTTATGGATGGGGAAACAGTGTCTTCTCCAAGGAGTTTCTAAAATTAATTTCCACGTGGGCAAAGGCTCCTTAGAACAGATTTGTTTATCTTAACACTAGAACACCCTCCAGTGAAATAAATTCCGAAGTTGATCAAATACAGCTAAGGGCAAACAATAGAACTGCTGTCCCAAAGGTGCTTTTTTTTTCAAGAGGCAACTGGACTTTGTTTTTCTTTGAACTTGTTTTTCTTCGAGTAAAACAGCTGCTTTATTAGGCCATCAGAGTCCCGATACCGCCCAGAGTTTTAGAAGATATAAACTGGGAGTGACCATAATTTCCCCGTAGGTAGACTACTCTCCACACAGAAGCTCCGATATCAGCTACTGAGGTCGCATTTTAACTTGCACTGCAAGTTAACTTTTCTAGTACCGGAGGAGGGGGGGTGTCCGGTGGAGAGAACAGGCTGTTCTTTTTTAGATTCTTCCCCCGCCGCTGCATTCGCTCCAGTTCCTGCTGACGCTCTTGCTTTCTTTTCTCAGGTCCCCGCCCTTGCCGTCCCGCAGCTCTTCTATCCTGATCCATTTAACGCATCTCTATGGTGTCGGCGTCTCCGATTGGTCGTTCTGGGGCGGTACCTTCCGCCCATTGGCTGGGCCGTCCTGCGTGGCGGGGCGCTGAGGCGGGGGAGGGGGGGGAGCTGTCAGGCTACAGAGGGAGGGGTCTTTCGTTGCCGGCCTTAGGCCCTGGCCTTGGATAAGGGAGGTCGCCCGACGCCGAGAGCGCGTCTGTCCCCATGGGGGGTGCCTGAGTACGGTTTTCCTTCCCCTTTCTGCGGGTTGGGTGAGTGCGTACGGCGGTGGGGGTGGAGGTGGAAGCATTGATTTAATTGCACGAAGAGCGGCGCTAAGGAATGGAGCGCTGGGGCGGTCGGGAACGATGGGAAAAGGGAGGCTGAGGATTCTTTCTGGAGGAGCCGGTGGGCGAGTTTGCCCAAGTCCTTAAAAGAGTGTGCAGCCATTGTAGGGCTGCACCAGGGTGGGGCCCTTGTGTGGGAATCCTGGCAATTGAGGTATTGCCAGGAGTGGGAGGCTCTTGCAAATACCAGTTTACGGGCCATAAACTGGCTTTGCTTGGCCTTCCCCCCACTCCCCTCCCCACCCCGCCCCGTAGGGAAGAAGTTTGCAGTTCGGAAAGCTGTTAATAAGCTCACTGTTAATAAGCCCGTCGCCTTCCTTATGGGAAGCACGCCTTCCGTTTTACAGGTGCGCTGATTCAGCAGGTCTAGACTTGCTAACTTGTCAAAGAAGCTACTTTTTGCACAAGAGATGGAAGGAGACCTCTGAAAATCAGCAGCTCTGGATTCCATTAACTTTTGTCTCTGTCCAGAAGTTGTGAATGCTCCAGCGCTGGAAGTTTTTAAGAAGAGATTGGACAATCATTTGTCTGAAATGGTATAGGGCAGTGATGGCTAACCTTTTTGCCATCATGTGCCAGAAGCGGGGGGGGGGGATCATAGGGGGGGTTGCGTGTGTGAGGGCCCACACCCCATATTCCATTGCCCCCCCATGCCCCATCCCTCCACTTATGCGTGTGTGACCCCCCCTTGTGCTCACCCCGCTTTTGGCACGCAATGGCACGATGGGCCCAGTAGACCTGTTTTTCGCCCTCCCCAGGCTCCAGAGGCTTTCTAGGAGCCTGGGGAGGACGAAAACAGCCTTCCCCACCACCCCGGAGGCCCTCCAGAGGCCGGAAACAGCCTGTTTCCTGACTTCTGGTGGGCCTGGAAATCAGCTGGAACTGAACTAGGGCAACACTCGTGTGCCCACAGATATGGCTCCGTGTGCCACCTATGGCATACGTGCCATAGGTTAGCCATCACGGGTATAGGGTTTCCTACCTGAGCAGGGGTTTGGACTAGAAGATCTCCAAGGTCCCTTCCAAATCTGTTATTCTATTCCATTCCATTCCATCCCATTCCCAACCCCATCCTGTATTTTTCCATGAAAGGCAAGCTTAGAAGCCTTTGGTAACTCCTTTAGTTTCTTTGCCATACCAGAACATAAAAACATGGAAGTGAGTTGGTCACATAGCAAGAAGAATTGATGGCAGGTGGATGAAAGCAGTCATAAAGTGGATCCTACTTGATAAAAAGCATCCATAAAAGAGACCTAAAACAAGATGAATTGACAACATCAGCAAGTATTGCAGGCCTAATTGGCAAAAGAAAGCTCAGGACCATATTGGTTGGAAACATACGTAAGAGGTCTTCATCCTACAGTGGATAGACAATGGTAAAAATGATGATGATGGTGATGGCCCAAACATAACTGTCTCCCCCTATTTCATTTCCCTTCTCTCTTTTAAGCCTTGAAAGAGACTTCCATGCTAATCAATCTAATAAACATACTATAAACATACCCTTAAAGGTACAGTATAAAGAAATAGTAAGAACCCATGGAGCTATACCCCAGATAATTTTACTTTTTAATACCCGTAGGCAAATGTAATATATATGTATGATGCATCTATAACCATTTCCAAAATTGTTGGAAGTGTTTCTGTTTAATACAGACACAAATAGGAAAGTGAGCAGGTGTCAAAAAACACATACTATGGTCAGCAAGATACAGATGGGTAAATGTACAGGACCAGTCAATAGCAGGTACAGACAAAAATTATTTTAGGCATGATAAAGGAATAGAGATAGAAGAGACAGAAATTATAGAAATTATGTCAAAAAAGGGACACCAAAGAAATGGTCACACCCTCACAGAAAAACCAAGAGATAAAGGGAATGGCACAGGTAATTATACCAGCCAGAAAGTGAGAAAAATCCACGTAGAATATAAGAATTTTGAAGATAACAGAATTGTTAGTGGAATGTTAGGCTTCCTTCTTTCCAATCAGCTTTGAAAAAGATATCTATTCCCATAAAAGATTGGTAGAAATCCTTGTGTTTTCAGCTTTTCTAAATTAAATGATAAGAAAACTCTTGATGATGATGATGATGTTATCCAGTTGTGTCCGACTCTTGGCAATTCTATGGACCAGGTATTTCCACATCTTCTGATCTTGTACTGCTGTTGTCTGATTCGAGCAACACCAAATTCTATCTCTTTACCTTATTGCAGGTCATTGCTTCTCAGAAAGAAATAACAGCAAATGTTGAGAAATAGTTGCCCAAGTGTGACTTTTAAGATCACATGAATACTGAAAAAGAATTGAATTCACTACAATGTCTTCTGTTGGTTTTAATTTTTTTGTTTTCTATAGTTTGCCCTGGAGCCCAGCAGAAATGACGGAATACAAGCTGGTAGTAGTGGGGGCTGGTGGCGTTGGAAAGAGTGCATTAACCATACAGTTAATCCAGAATCATTTTGTGGATGAATATGATCCCACTATAGAGGTATATATTCAGTGCAGCACTGGCACTGACATTTGAATTACTCAAGGTCCTCATTCTCTCATTTTGTCTTGTTCAAAGAGTTCATTGCTCTTTGATTCTGTCATTCTATTCCACTGTCCTTCCTAGGTTTCTTAAAATACAAAATACACATTCGCTGGTTCTGAATGTCTGACATCTGCTGCATCATTTGTTAATATTTCAAGACAAGATTGCACAGTTCAAAGTTTATGGGTGCTTTATCTGGCTGTTTTTGATATTGTGTATGTGTGTGAGAGAGAGAGAAAGAGAGAGAGAATGAAATGGGTGGTATCTAAATTTGAGCAATAAATAAAACTTCTCTGCCTCCTTTTTTTTGGCGGGGGGACCATAGCCCTCCTCCCCACTACAATTGCTCATTTCCTCAGCTCTTTTGGGAAAGACATATACTCTGAAGTTAGAATTAACATGCTCAATTGGCTTAACAGTTTAACCCCCTTCCCCCAAAAAACTAAACGCTCAGAGAAAAGTCAAAAATCTTGTTAATGCCATGGGTGTAAAAGAGTTATCTTCTTCCATTTGTGTCATCATTCCGTCTACCACATCACTCTAGTAGTTAGGTGTAAATTCTGACTAGAAAAAGGATGTTCATCACTTCATAAAAACTCCTGTAATTTTTTCTTCTTCTTCAGGACTGCTTCCTCTCCACCCCTTTTGTTCAGTAAAGTTGTGACAAAGTATCATCTTGTTCCTGCCTTTTGTTTTTTCCTTCTCCCATGTTTCTCCTGTGTTACATTTTTCTCTGTGTGGGTGTGCTTCTGAATTCAGGATTCCTATCGGAAGCAGGTGGTTATCGATGGGGAGACATGCCTTTTAGATATTCTGGACACGGCTGGGCAAGAGGAGTACAGTGCCATGCGTGATCAGTACATGAGGACAGGAGAAGGCTTCCTGTGTGTCTTTGCTATCAACAATACAAAGTCTTTTGAAGATGTTCATCATTATAGGTAAAATGATGACTAAAGTTCTGTGGTTAGTCAACATCTATTCTTTTCTTTGTTAGGTTCAATCCGATAGCAATTATAGAAAAAGTACCCAAAACCTCTCTAATACTAAAAATAAAACGGGGAAAAAATTAATTGGTGACTTAATGGAGTTGCCGATTAAAAAAGAACGAATAAGGGAAATTGTATTATTATGTCATTTTAAGGAAGGCAGAGAGATAATATGTTTGTAATTGCCATAAAGATAAGTTGTTTCTTCATCTAGCTTTTTTTCTATTTATACTATTCACATTTTTTTCTTAATCTTACTTCATATCATTTCATGCTTTTTTATTTCTATGAAAACCTTTAATAAAAATCATATGAAAATGTGAAAGTTCATTTAGTATGTGGTGCAAACATCCATGTAGTGTCTTTCCCCCCAAAAAATAAAACAGCATTTCTCCCAAAAACTAAAGAGCAGCCAGCTAACACCAAATTCAAGTTGGGCGGGGGAAGGGGGGAAGGAAAGAGAGAGAGAGAGAGAGAATGTGAGTAGAAAGAAGTAGGAGGAGAAGAGAAGTAGACTAGAACAGAACAATTCAGTTTATTGGCCAAATATTTTATATATAAGGAAAATGTGGTTACTTCATATTTTTTATTCCAATTTTGAAAGTCTCAGCCTCCTATTTACAGCCAGATTACTTGCATTTACAATTGCATATATAAACATCTTATTGGTAAGAAATGTTCTGTGATCTGACCTAGGTATTTTTTGCTCAAAATAACTTATCTGAATTGGGGTAGATTTTTGTTTTTTTTATGGGGTGGGATTTAAAGTAGCAAAAGGGTTAAAAGAAAAAGGATTCAGTCCCGCTCCATGCTATCATTCTTCCATTCAGACTCATGGTTTTGAATACTGAAGCACAAAAACTGAGGGAAAGAAAATTGTATTTCTAATGCATATTGCACATAATCTGGATTTCAGTCCATTTGCTTTAAACATAAGAGAATACACAGGGCAAAGTGAAGTACTGGAATATATTTCATCCACATATAGAAAACTCAGGATTGAATTTAGGAACTGTTGATTTGGTTAGAAGCAACTTGTTCACATTTTCCTCTTATGTAACTCCAGGGAACAGATCAATCGTGTGAAGGACTCTGATGATGTTCCCATGGTCCTTGTGGGCAATAAGTGTGATCTGCCTTCTCGGACAGTGGATACTAAACAAGCTCAAGAGCTTGCAAGAAGCTATGGAATCCCCTTTGTAGAGACTTCAGCCAAAACCAGACAGGTGTGGCATTCTGCAAGTAGGACAAACTGCTATATTTCAATCTGATTTCACCTCATTATTTATATTAATCACCATGTGGGCCAAATGTCAGATGCTTTGCTTTATAATAACTGAAGCAGTGGGATTCACACTATGAGCCAGTATGGGGGTAAAGAATAAACAAGGTTACAGTACATAAAAATAATTTTCCGCCTCATCCAAATATTTCTGCCTATTGGTAACAGCCTAAGAAAAGTTAGTTAGAACACAGGTATTTGGAACTTAGGGATGTTTGAATCGATCCTTTTTGTTGTCTAAATGTGAGTTTTGAAATCCCACTTTGTAAAAAATCACCTGATATATATCTATATTTAAATATATATCTAATATATTTTTAAAAGAACTGATAAAGCTTTGATTCTATCTTTCTCCACTTTTTGTATCTGTATTCATCTAAAGGGAGTGGAAGATGCCTTCTATACCCTGGTGCGGGAAATTCGAAAGCACAAAGAAAAGATCAGCAATGGACGCAAGAAGAAATCTTCTAAAAGAAAGTGTATTATCCTCTAAAAGAGAGACATTGTTGCACTGTTGGTTAGTGTGGGAAAAAACCTTTGAGTTGGGTATTTTCCCAGCCTGCAAGTTAAATTCTGATGGCCTTGTCCCCTCATCCTTTTCAGCTGGAAGGCAAAGATGGTGGTGGTCTTTAAATTTTTTTTTTTTTTGCTATTTTTAAAACTTGGACATCACAACCAATATTAATAACCACATTTGATAGTCTTGTTGCTTCTCTGCAGGAAAAAAAAAGAGCTCCTTAGGATAATTTTACTCCATAAAATTATCTGGTGTAATGTGATCCCAGAAACTAAATTGAAGGAACAGCAGGAAGGCAGTGTTTCATTCAAAGTATTACCTAATGGGCTTTCTCATTGTTTGTGGAATTTTCTTTACTTTGGTTCTTTGCAATATTGAAGAAAAAGTCAAATAGATGTGATGCCACCTTTTTTGCTACCTGGAGAACAGCTAAAGAACGGTGACAAGAAATACCAACTGCAAAAATGCAGAAAGCCAAACCCATTGTAGTTGTTTCAGCCCTCCGTATTAAAATAGATGGTGCTCAGCTTTTCTGGATGGTTAAATGCAATATTTACTGTCTCTTCCTAATTTTCATTTGATTTGTTTTGTGTAATTTCTGGGCAAAATTTCCTGTGCTCTCTAAAGTGAACCAGAAATGATGATATATTAACAATGTGAAAGAGAAGTAGGACTATTTGGGTAATATAAGAAACTTTCCAAATGTAATGACATATGATTGTTGTTTGAAGATTGACTCTGAAGATGGTTAATTGATGGCACTGTGAAACATCCTAAATATAATCTATCACTGTTGTTCCCCTTGCTTAATAGGTATTCATGTTTCGGGGAATATTGCAATGTTTACACATCTTAGAAAACAGAAAAGAGGAATATGATCAAAAGATCTCTTATCCACTTTTTCCCTTTTAATCATCTAAATATTTTCTCTAATCCCTGGGAGTAGGAAGTATAGGTACTTAAAAATTGGCAGTGAGAAAACAGAAATATGAATTATCATTCTGTTAGTGTTTAAAGATATCAGTTATTGCCCTTTTGTATATTTAACTTTTTCTTTTCCCTCCTCCAATTCAAAATCCTTTGTTACCTGTTCCTAAGGAACTGTACAATACATGCCACCACTTGGAATAAACCTGTGAATAAGCTACCTGATATGAGATCCAGTGTTTTTTTCTTAAAGAGAATATCAAATTCAGAAGAGTATAATTCTTCTCAAGTTTGCTATTGTTAGTTATTTCAGTTATAGTGTTTCCTAAAACAATTTTTTTGGAAGAGCAGAGGTGGAATAGTTGTGGAACCTGGAGGCTTTTAAGGAACTGATTGTTGGTTGTCAGTTCAAAAAGACCTTGACACATGCTACTATTTAGTCTGGAGAATCTTACATCAAATTTCACTTTATTTTGAATTTTCAACTTTTAAAAATATTTTAAACCTATGAATTCTGCATCAATAAGTCTGTTCTTAAAAAGCAAAAATCCTGTGAAGTTCTTAAGCATTCTTTTTTGTAAAAGATGATTCAGATGTTTACAAGTTGCAGAAGTATGTTTACTGTCTCTTGAAATGTTTTGCTCTGCTCCAATCGTCATTTTCAAGACTCAATATAAGACTCAATAGCTTTCTGTAACACAACAACACATTGTGCGCTGTATGGTCCCATCCACTCATTTTGATTCATTTAGGTATTACATATCTGTATGTGCTACTTAGTCTTAGATTTGGGCCTGGTGATTTTTCGTTTTGATTTAAGATAAGTATAACTGAAGATGGCTCCCAAAGGAAAATGGATTATAGGGGTGGTTTAGTGGTGCTACCTTTTCAAGCACTTCATTAAAAATGAAGTGATCTGTATTTTACCATGTTTCCCCCCCCCCCCAAAATAAGACATCCCCTGATAATAAGCCCAATCAGGCTTTTGAGCACATGGCAGTAAGGCCAAGCGCTTATTTCAGGGTTCAAAAAAATATAAGACAGGGTCTTATTTTTAGGGAAACACGGTATTTAAGTTGCTATAGACATGATTGTTACTGCTTTCAGTGGAACTCCAATCAAAACTTTCTGATTTATAAATTTCCCAAATCCCAATTCTTGAAAAATTGAAGGGAAATTCGTAATCATGTAGACTAGAGGAAAACTTAAGAAGAATAGCAACTATAAAGTCAGCAAGTACAGGAACATTTGTTGACCATTAGTTTAGTGAAAGAAAATGATAACTGGGAAGTTTATTTTTAGGTGAGTAATGTGAAATCCAGTGGTGAACACTGAAATTTGAGGCACTTAAGATTCCTGCAACCCAGCTCCTATTAAAATGATTTGAATGGTTAGAGTGGAGATACAATAGGGGGTTGTGTTCCATTATGATGCAATGAAAAGAATAGAGACTTCCGGTTGGCACCGCCGTCGTTGTGGACGGTCTTCTCAGACCGCCAGCCCCGCAATTTTGTTAAAGCCGACTTGCAAAATTCAATTGGGGGGTGGAGTTCCGCCATCTTGGAGAACAGCTTTTGTCTCATTGATTCCAAAAGAAGATCAAAATTGTGTTAAACCAGAAAATTTTAGGCCAATATCACTTTTGAATACTGATTATAAAATTTTTGCTAAGGTATTAGCGAATAGACTAATGCCAGTTATGCAACAATTAGTTCACAATGATCAGTCAGGGTTCATACAAGGGAGACGAATGAAATACAATGTTAGACAAGTTGTAAATTTATTGGAATATTTGGAAAAAAATAACCAAGTTCCTGCAGCGTTCGTGTTTTGGATGCAGAGAAAGCATTTGATCGATTGAATTGGCAGTTTTTGTTTAAGATAATAGAAAAAATGCATTTTGGAGATCATTTTATACAATCAATTAGGGCAATATATCAGGAACAAACTGCAGAAATAGTAATGAATGGAGGTTTAACAAAGCCTTTTAAAATTGAGAAAGGAACAAGACAGGGTTGCCCCCTGTCTCCATTGCTGTTTATTTTGACCTTAGAAGTGTTGTTGAATAAGATATGAGATTCGAATAGATTAAAGGGAATTGTAATTAGACAGCAAGATTATAGATTAAGGGCGTTTGCAGATGACTTGGTCATTACTTTATCTCAACCGATAGAATCAGTTACATATATGTTGGATATTTTGGATATGGTAAAGTATCTGGTTTTAAAGTAAATCAGCATAAAACAAAGGTGATAACTAAAAATATGTCTGTAACTCAACGGGAGGAATTAGGAAGAATAACGGGGTTTGAAATAATTAAAAAAGTTAAATATCTTGGAATTTACATTGCAGCTTCAAATACGAAACTTTTCAAAAATAATTATGAAGTGCTTTGGCAAAGAGTTCAGAGAGAAATGGAAACTTGGAAAAAGTTAGTTATCTTTACTGGGAAGGATAACAGCAATAAAGATGAATGTATTACCTAGGTTTTTATTTTTGTTTCAAATGATACCAGTGCTTAAGAAAGATGGAAATCTGATGGATTGGCAAAAAGGGGTTAACACTTTTATTTGGAATGGGAAAAAACCAAGAATAAAAATGAAAATTATACAGGATGTACGTGAAAGAGGAGGTCTTAAGATGCCAAATTTAAGATTGTATTATGAAGCAGCTGTCTTAACACAAATTAGTGATTGGTTTAATTTAACTGAAGAGAGAATTTTAAATATAGAAGGTTATGATTTGCTATATGGATGGCATGCTTATTTGTTATATGAAGAAAAGGAGGATAAGGCGTTTAAAGGTCACATACTTAGAAATGCCTTACTGAGGGTATGGAAAAAGTATCAATATAAGTTAAATTATAGAATTCCAATTTGGGCAAATCCCAGACATGCGATAGAAAATATAAGTATAGAGCAAAAACAGGAGGTGGTTACTTATAAAGAGCTTCTCTTTATGGAAGGGGGTAAATTGTAGTTAAAATCTTAAATGTACTGAAAGAAGAAGGTATTTTTTATTTATTTTTTATTTATATATTTATATGCCGCCCTTCTTCGGAGACTCAGGGTGGCTTACAAT
>WNWU01013574.1:3798839-3833699 GCA_012654045.1 Ptyas mucosa
CCAATTTGGGCAAATCCCAGACATGCGATAGAAAATATAAGTATAGAGCAAAAACAGGAGGTGGTTACTTATAAAGAGCTTCTCTTTATGGAAAGGGGTAAATTGCAGTTAAAATCTTTAAATGTACTGAAAGAAGAAGGTATAATTTATACTTGGTTCCAGTATGGTCAGCTCCAAGGTAGATGGAGGGAAGATAAAAAAACTGGTATTATGCAAAATGAGGAAAATTTGGTAAAACAGATTAGAGATCAAAGTCAAATGCATATTAAAAGGTTACATAATATTTTATTGGAAATAGATTCAGAAACGCAATTGGTAAAAGATTGTATGATAAAATGGGCACAAAATTTTCAGGAACCGGTAATGCTGGAAACTTGGGAAAAGATTTAGGTTAGAAATGTTAAATTTACACAAGCACAAAATTTGAGGGAAAATATTTATAAAATGTTTTATAGATGGCATTTAGATCCTAAAAAATTATCATGTATGTATCCAAATGTGCAAGCTAAATGTTGGAGATGTGACTGTGATGATGCTACTTATTTTCATATTTGGTGGACTTGTAAGAAAATCAAAGCTTTTTGGATAAAAATTTGGTGAGTGATGCAGAATGTTTAAAAAAAAAGGTTGAAATTTACTCCACAATTGTTTTTATTGGGTATTACAACAGGTTGTACAACAATAGAGACTAAATTGATTTTAAACCTTATTATCGGCAGCTAGACTGCTGGTGGCGCAATACTGGAAGAAGGACTTTTTGCCTACTATTGATGAGTGGATACTGAAAGTAACGAACTTGGCAGAAATGGCAAAGATCTCAGCTTATCTGAAGGACATTACTCAAGAAAGATATATATTGGAATGGAGAAAATGGATTGACTATATTCAGAACAAATATCAGACAAAGAAATATCAAATGGATATTTGGATGAACATTATGGATGAATGTTAACATTATGGATGAATGTTAACTTTAGATGTATATTATCTGTAGCGGAGTTATGGTTCTTTGGGGGATCTGTTAATATAGTTGAAGTTAGGTTAATTTAGTTTGTGATTGTTATATGCAATACCCTGTATTTTGCTCTGGAAAGTCGGGGTTGGGTGGGTGGAGGGGGGGCTTGGGGACGGGTGGGTGGGAAAGGGAGGGGGGATGGAGGGTGAAAATAATTGTTGTATAAAACTTTTTCAATTAAAAAAAAAAGAATAAGCTTCCCTATTTTACCCAGTTTTCAATTATCTGCAGTTTGAGAAGAATTCCTTCTACTTCCTCATCCAAGTTATTAACAAAAATATTGACTCCAGTTGAGACTTACGTCAGATCATAATTTAATACCTTTCACTAGTTTCATGAACCACCATTGATAAACACACTCTCAGTACAATTTTCAAAGGTGAGTGGGTTGTATGCTTGACTTCTCAAAGATTCATAGTTATGAGTAAGCTATTTGTCTGCTCCTTGACATTTATGATAATTTACCTGGGAAACCTATCTGTAGGAGTTGGGGCAAGTACCAATCATGAAAAAAAGGTTACATGCTTAATGCACATAGCTCAATGAGACTGAATGGCTGTCATGCAAAGAACTGATACAGAAACACTGCAAAATAGTGATTTGGAAGAAACCAAGCAGTCCCTCTTGGAAGCTGCAGATATTGCAAGATAAAATCATATGGTCTGTCAAGTCATCTAACAAAAGTTAAAAAGAAATTTGTAAGCCATTCTGCGAACAAAAATAATACAGAAAAGGCCTTTCAGATTTGTACAAAGCTTCAGTTTAATCCATGGAAAAAACTAAAGCATATCTACATCCAAGAATGGATTCAGAAACTAAAGCATATCTACATCCAAGATGGCAAACCAAAGATTATTCAAATGAAACTGCTTTGGAGAAATGTATCTGTTTGAAGGGGTATTTTACCCATACAAAACTGAAACTAAGAAAAGATTGCTCAATGTACAGAAAGTATTGCCTCTAGAAGTAATGGCTATCAGAAATGCAGCCTTAAAAAACAAGAACTAAACATAACTGGTTAAAACTTCAAAGGTTTATACATTAATCAGATGGGATAACATACTGTAACAGAAGAGGTATCTGAACTACAGGAAGTAGTATAGAATGTATGCTTTTATGAATCTTGTCACACTTCTGTGAGACTAGAGACAAAAGGAATTGAAAAACCAGTAGCAAAACATATGTGATACATCCAGATTCAATAAATGCGGTTTTCAACAAATAACTGAAAAAAATGTCTGCTTTCTTGCACAACTTAGGAGGAAAGCTTTCATGTTACTTGAAACACATCTTTAAATAAGGATGAGAAAACTGTTGTCGACCCCAGCAGTTTCAGTTCAGGATGAAGCCTCTGAGGACCCTGCAAGAACCACCAATATAGGTTTCCTTCAACAGCCAAGGGGAGAGGAGAAGCATGGCTCTCTTAGCATTGTAGATACCGATTTACTTTAAAACGGAATGGTGGAAGGCATGGGATGGATCTCTATTCCAGGTTTTCCCAAAGTGGTCAATACTGATCCTCAAAAGTCACATGACTAGCCACATGACATATTACCCAGGGTTGGAGGACCAGCCACCCGAGACAGTGGCCTTGAATTGTCTATACTGTTGTTGTTGTTCATAGAACTATTAAAATTCTATTAAATTTAATAAATGCTATAAAGTATTCAATTATTTTCATATAATAAACATTCAGGCTCAATGAACGAGCAAATTCATGAAACGGTTGATGAGCTGAACCTCTGATCTATTCAATGGGGGGGGGAATATCCTTAGAGAGGGCAGGTTACGACCCAGGGGACAGATTATGTTGGAAAACTAAGACTGGGCATTTTTCCAAGAATCAAACAAGCCTACTGAGGGCAAAGACCTAATGAAACATGAACTAGTAGTTCCTGATTTGCCACCTGGGTCTGCTGAGCATCTACAAGAATATTATCTATGCTGGATTGACATAAGAAGTATTAGTACTGTAAGCATCAATACTATAATCAGTGGTTAGGTAAAAAAAAAACACATCTTTCTTGCTAGTTTATATACAGTATTTGGAAGACATCAATGATATTGCAGAAATCAGTATTTTTATGAATCTGAGGTAATGTAACCAAATGAAACATGAAGAACATATAGGACACTTTGGCCACTTTATTAACATTTTTAAAATGAAATTATTAATCTTTTTAAAACAAGGCGGAGAGGGAACAATCTGAATTCTATAATGAGGCTTTCCATAAAGCTGATGCTTGCAACAAAAAAGGCTTACTCCTTGTAGGTTCTAGCAATAAGCTCTTACAGAACTTCCAGCTTCACAACATAGAGGAGAATCTGTTACTTTAGCTACGTGGACACAAACTATTAAGGGATTTATATATTAACAAAACCTGATGCAGAAAACTACAGAAAGACAAGCAAATCAAGCTGCATAAGTATTTCTTCACAGGGAGTATGACCCTGTTTAATATAAGTAAGGGCTCCAACATTTTTAATCTACCCAAATCATTAGGCCCTCTCATTTGTCTGGGCTTAACTTTCACCTGTTCCATCTGATCCAGTATATAATCTGGCTCAAATAGTATGGCCATGACACCTCTGATAATAGAAAGAAATATATGTGAGCATTATATAAATAACACATAACCCATACATCCTGATAACCACTCCCAGTATATATTCTTCATCAGGGTGGCTAGTCTGTTTCTGTGCTGCCCAAGCCTGAAACTGGATTGCAATAGATCAGAAAGTCAGTTTCATCTAGAAGCATGTGGCCATCACTTTTCATCACCTTTACTAAGAATGATAAACATGAAATACTTTAGGTCTATTGTTATTAAAAATGGAACAATTTCAAGAGGGTTTCTTTAACAAACTTCTCCTTCAAGGCAGGCAATATAAAATTGGATAAGGAACTGATGATCAAAAGTGAAATCTTCCTAAATTGATATTTCTCAGTCATGATACATGCACCTTCTTTTCATATGTTACCACACAACTTTCAAAATACCCAATAACATTCCCCACCCATACATACACTTGATGGCTGACAATGGCCCTTGTCTCACATTCAAATTAGTCTGGAAACAGATATATAGGTAACATTTCAAAAACTAATTTCATCTTTAACTATCCTTTGTTAGGAAATATCTAAAGAGAAACTGGAATCATGTTTATCAGCTGAATATTGTTATAATAATTCATTAGAATTGTTCTCTTCCCTTGAAAAACTAGGTACCATATTGCCATCATCGCCACCATCACCTATTCCTGCTGCCTCGAATGGGCTGAAAATGGGGTGCGCAAAGGTGGTGATAGGTGGCAGTGGTGACAGGCGGGGACAGTGGTGATGGGCGGTAGCGATCCCCGCAGCTTGGAACAGCTGATAGGTGGTATTCTGGGAGGCAGATCCAACTGCCAATCAGCTGCTCGTGCTAAATCAGGCTGTGCTGAAGCTGACCAGGCTGTTTGCTATAAGGAGGCAAATTCCTGGGAGGCAGAGGCAGATTTTTTTTTCTTGTTTTCCTACCCAAAAGCTAGGTGCGTCTTATAGTCTGAAAAATATGGTAATTTGCTTTCCTGTTGATGAAAGAAGTCAGGAAATGTAGCACATCCCATTTTACATCCAACTAATGATTGAAAAAATGCTCTCTTTAATTTATTCTTATAGAACATTTATTTACATGTTGGATCTTCCAAGACATCTCCTTTTCTTTGTATGGATTTAGGGATGAGTTAATGGTCAGACAGGTGGTAAATGTCGATACTGCAATGACAAGAAATGCCAAAATTTTCCCTTTGGCTCAATCCACATTGAAAATTGGTTGTAGAATATAATTAAACAGAAAACTACTAGCAAGGAAAAACACACAACAAGCAGCAGCCCAAGGAGTAACAGTTCCTGGAGGATGTGCAGGATTAGATAGCCTAATGGGACATCAAAAAATCTGTACGGAAAGAAGAGGGAGGAAAAGAGAAAGGAAACAAATACTAAGAGAAAAAAGGGACCCGCAAATTTAAGTTAGATACAGAATCTGGAATCAGGAGTTATAATGAATTTTTACTAAATGAGGATTAGCAGGATCCTTTTAAATTAGAATTAACAGTATGAAATTCATCATTTCTGTTTACTATGGTGCAGATATAAAATATTTAAAAATCATTAGAAAGCAATACAAATGATATTGTGGCTTTCTTCTTTTAAACTACTGTATATAAATAATCCAAACAGATGGATTGTAACTCTTTTCATAGGAAAAGAATGTGGCCTATTAATTGGGTCCATTTTTTACTTCAGTGTTTAAACAGCATTTAAACATTAAGCATTTAAACTTTAAGAAACAAACTGCAATCCTGCATTCCTGATAAAGCTCTTCCTTAATCAAGCCTAAAACAATATGTTGAGAAATCAGCACATTTTACAGGCTACATGTTTTAAGGCTACATTTTTAATTCTTTAATATTTTTTTCTATTGTGTTCCACTTTCAAACATTTCAAGATCCTATGTCAATTGCACATATATCATTAGTCTGTTTTATTTCATACTGTAGATACAAGAAAACTGGGGAAATATTTAATTACTCCAAAATCATTTGTTATATTTTGAAATTGAGAATCAAAAGTCTAGAAGAATATTTTATATCTCTTGTAGTCTTTATTACTGAAACACTAATTAGCTTCCTGAGAAGTTACCCACCTGTCCTTTAACTATGATTTCCAATATATGAATCTTAATAATGAAATGCGACATTCTCCTTGGCCTTAAAATTGATCACCTGTTTTAGCATACTCTGGTCCAGTACTATAGTGACCATTTATCCTAGATTTACTTCTAGGGCCATTTCTATGTGAATAGTATCTGTAATGAATTTACTAGGCATGATGTATGTATGTATGTATGTATATGGGAAGCAAAGAAATTGCATATAATTCCTATTTAAAAAGGCACAATTTGCTGTGGTGGTTAAGGCATCAGGCTAAAAACCAGGAAACTGAGTTCTAGTCCCACTTGAGGCATAACACCAACAAGGTGACTTTGGGCTAGTCACTCCCAATCAGCCCTAGGAAGCAAGCAACAGCAAACCACTTTCAAAATCTTGCCAAAAAAACTGCAAGACTTCAAGACAGGCACTATGAGTAAAGACTGATTTGAAGGCACAAAGAAGTGTATAAAAATCATAATAGAATCCTCAATTTATGACCACAATTGAGCCCAAAATTTATATTGCTAAGTGAGACATTTGTTAAGTGAATTTTTCCTCATTTTAAAACCTTTCTTGCCACATTTGTTAGGTGAATCACTTCAGTTGTTAATTTAATAACAGGGTTGTTATATGAATATGGCTCTCACATTGACTTTGTCAGAAGGTTACAAAAGGTGATCACATGACCCTGGGATATTGCAACTGTCATAAATACAAGTCAGTTGCCAAGTCTCTGAATTTTGATCACATGATTATGGGGATGCTGCAACAGTGGTAAATGTGAAAAATTGTCATGTCACTTTTTTCAGTGCTGTTGTAACTTCGAATAGTCACTAAATGAACTGTTGTAAATCAAGAACTACTTGTAGTAATGCTACATGAAAGAATAAATATTATTGGCAAAAGTATGTGACAAATACAGCGGTTCCTTACCTCTGAAGTAGAATTTCACATGAGTGGCCATTAGTTTTTTTCCAAATATTTGGGATTAGCTCACCATCTTTTGGGATGAAAGGGTGTTTCTGCAAGGCTTCTTCAGAGCTTCTGGAACAAAAGCCCCACATATTATAGAATTTATGTGCTAGCATACTTCATTTGAGACAATATACATCTATGTCATTGCCTCTGGGATTTGTTGTATCTGCTATGACTTGAGTAAGACAAAATCATTGGAAATTTCTGGAATAATCTATCCCATCCAGATTCTGATATATTTTTCTTCTACTTTAAAGTGGAAAAAGCAACTATGAATATATATCAACTTCAAGCTGAAACAGTGTAAAAATATATAACCCGTGATTATCCTCACTCCTGCTGATTCAGGAATGTTGAGAATAAAGAGTAAAAACTATTGCCCTGTCCTAAAATGTGCAGCAGCAAGAAATCCCATCATCCCCACAAAATGAAGGCAAGAACTTGCATTCGGCATGTAACTATCTCCTGTAGAAGCAAATAGAAAAACAAAAACTTATCAAATCACCATATATATATATTGAGGATGGTATAGTGATCCCTATCGGTATGCAAGGGGTTAGACTGGATAATCTTTGCAGTCCCTTTCAACCCTATGATTTTTTTACTTTGCAAAGTATTTGAGGTAGATATACTAAGCTGTTTATGTTCCTTTGACAGAACAGCTTAAGCTCAGAAGCTAAGGAATGAAGCAAAAGTTCTCCTCTAATGGATAAATAATCCACAACTCTTGATAGTTAATAGCAGTGGTGGGATTCAGCCAGTTCGTACCACTTCGGGAGAACCTGTTGTTAACTTTCTGAGCAGTTTGGCAAACTGGTCGTTGGAAGAAATCATTAGGGCAGAGAACCGGTTGTTAAATTACTTGAATCCCACCACTGATTAATAGCTAAAGAAAAATTTCTTTTTCCACTAAACTGGCTCAGCTGCTAAAAAGAGTTCACGGGTGCTGTACCAAACAAGAAGCAGCATGAATACCCCATGTGCAAGTACAATTGCTTCTTCAAAATATATATTTGTTGTTCTTCATTGAAAGCACAAATTCTGCTACAAACAGTAGACCAACACCTTGTTCTGCATAATGGACTCAACATGTGCACTTACAATTCTGCTGAGCTGAAAACCATGATTTCTTGAAAGTTAAAATGCACCATCTTGAGGGGAAATGATGAATAACATGTTAATGCTGATTAATGCTTATTAATGAAAATATGTTTTTCAATTGTTTAAGCATTTTTATCTCCCAATCTGGACAAAACCCACTAGAAAAACAGATTTTAAAATTTTAGTATTTCTTTTGCCCCACAAACTGTTATTTCAAAATAATGTTATGCAAATGAGTCAAGGTACTTATCATAACATCTAAATACCATACCAGCATGAAATGTACTATCCTTAACAATACCTATTGTGCCACAGTAACTAGGTTGGCACCTGTATTGTGCTTACCATTTTAATGAATACAAAACTAAGAAGAGATTACTTGATTCCCTTGGTTTGTTTCCCTTCCCCCAAATTGTCTCCTACCAGCAGGGAAACAATTGCCATTCACTGTCCATAACTTGCAGTGGGATGAGATTAGAAAAGAAGAGGCAAGTGCGGAGAACAAGTTTAGCCAGCTGTTGAAGTTTCTGGCTTAGTTATCGGTGTAGGGTGTGTTTCACATCTGTGAACTGTGACTAGTGCTCTTCTGAAAGAACATTAAACTCAAGTCTCAAAAATGCCCAGACTGAGTTGTAAGGATGAGTGAGAGTGAAACTGGAGAGAACAATCCATGGCAAGTGAACTCTGTTCTTGAATAATGAAAATAATGAAATTGCAGCAAATTCACTTCTGTTTGGGGCGATGGCAGCACCAAGAAATAACCCATAGATTGCCATAAACCTAACCCATAGATTGCCATAAAGATGTAGGCAAAATAACATCATCCATCATCTCTTGTATTAAATATCCCCCTTGCAGCCTAAGGTTTCAAATATGAATAGAGTAGTTTCTCTCCCTGACTGTTTTAACAACTAAATTGTGGATGAAGCATGCTGTAGCATATCCACAGCAAAAACATAGAAGAGGGCATTGCTTTAAAACTGGAACAGCTAAATATGGCTTTAAGCTAGTTCAGCTGTGGAATAGGGATGAGACAAAGGCAATGTCATGAGGACATGGAATTAAAAAAAAATTGTTATTGGAACATGTTCATGTTGCAGGGAGGAGTACATGAGGATGAGCCTTTAATTCCAGTACAGCTTAGGATAACTTAAATCTCTCTGACTCATGGGCCAGAAATGACACGAAAGCAGTATCAAGAGTATATCGAAGAAAACAGATGTTACTAAGGCATATTTATGCAATGGCTAGAGGCAAGATGGGAAAGACCCAGGGACTCTATTACCTGCCCAAATTTACTTACATACCTTCTTTTATTCTGTCAAATTGAAGCTATTTCTAAAAAAATATGAACTCAGTAAAATCAAATAAATATAGAGAAGATAGACAAGTGGTACCTTACAAAAACAGATCCCATTTGCAGGAAATAGTCCTGTATACCGTATTTAATATTTCATCATTCCTATTACAGCCTAAATAGTATTAAGCAAAAATATGCCCTTTTATGTTATATTTTCCTAAGAGAAAATCTATTAGCTTTCCACAAGATATTTGCAACTATATAAATCAAAGATAACTCTTTTACCTAGGAAAAGGCAATTACATAAAATAGGAAATGGTTGTAAAAAGCCTCCTTATTTGTTATGATACCATTCTATGGCTGTATGAGAATTAATTCTAACAATGGATAGGAGTTTCAATTGAAAAAGAGAGGTTCACTACTGCTGTAGATTTCTTAGACACAACTACAGTAGACAGACTGAAAAAAACCTCAGTTCTTATTCCCACCAATATCTTTGTTTCCATTTGTTTGTTTCTTCTTCAGAGTTTGAGAAGACAGACAGGGCTAACAGGCAAAGAAAACAGAAGCCGTCTTGTTTTGTGGTCACTCCAAAGCCTTCATTGGAGAATCAACTGTAGATTATACCCTGGCTTAGGTTCAAAGTCATATGGGAATATGGTATGAATAAGGAACAACAGACAGCAATAGAAGAAAGTAATTGTGCAAATAATGGTTATGATGTTTAGCTTTAACTAAACATGCCTTGGACATTATCTCAGGCCTACTTATAGTATATACTGTGCTAAACTCTGTTTTACTTAACCATATTTTGATAAACCACAATTAACAAAGCCAAAATTCACTCACTTTACAGCAGATAAGCAATAAATCAAAGATCATATTCCATAAGTGGTCTCATACCACAAAAGTCACATTGGGAAAAATAACTCCAAAACATAGAATATTAAAGTATACATAATACTAACACAAAAAACTAAGCCTTATGAAGAGAGATTGAAAAAATATGGATATGTTCAAACATAAAAGAAAATGCCTAAGGAGTATAAAACAGTACTACAGATATTCAAATATCTGAAAGGAGATCACATGCAATTCATGGAAAAGTCTGGTATCCCTAGTTAAATTCTTTGTTTCAATAAATACCTAAATGAGGAGATGCTGATATAGCAGCTAGATGTTACAAAAACAAACTATGTATTTTTCTGGAGATGTAAATGCAAACATGGTTGTTCACAGATTTAAACATGCATACAGCAAGTGCAATTTACATATTCTTGTAATTGATTAAGCACATAAACGCTGCCAATCATTCTATCTAAAAATATCCCCCTTCCAGATTAGAAATCTCTATGTCATTATCTCTCTTTGCAAATACAAGAAAGTACCTGAGACTCTACATTAGATGGGTAGGCCCACACATCCATATTCTTTAGAGTCAATTCAAGAGTCTTGCTATTGCCAAGGTGTTCAATTGTCAGGGTTTGTTTTGATTCCTCTCTGCTGGATTGGAGGAAAAAAAAGATACTTATTATCAACAGTGAAATGCACTTACCTTCGCTACCGGTTTGGAAATGTGAGCGTGCGCGCCTCTTCTGCGTATGCGCAGAGCCTCAAAAATGGGATGTAATGATGTCCCGGAGGGTGGGCAGAGCCTCCCACCACCGGCCCTGCCAGTTCATGCAAGCTGGATAGATCCAGCCAGATTTCACCGCTGCTTATTATATACAGATAGATACAGAGATACAACAGAAAATATAAACTTCTTCAGTCCGATATGAAGAAACTTTTAATCATAAGATTAAAATGCTCACTGTATATAGACTTTTCCCTTTTGTAGATAACAATGGCAGAACATGCCCTGGAAACTCTTTTGCCATATCCTAAAGTCATTGGTAATTCATATTTAAGGCAGTCTTAAATTGTGCTTAGTTGTTCTAAGTTTAAAGTAGTTTTCCCCATTAAGCAGGCATAAGTCATAAACAAATTTTCTAGGAATATAATCTTCACCTTCATCTTATATACCTGCTAGGTATGTAAGCCACAATAAACAAAGAAGGAATCTGAAATGTTATCCAGAATTAGTTGATAGTTATAATAAGTCTGCAGGATCCAATCTGAGTCATTCACCAGGACCAAAGGTTTAGTCTTCTGAGTTTTCAGATTCATGCATCGCCCATCTTCAGGGAACTTCTCTCTACCAGAATGTGTTATCTGGGCTACTCTATGTGTCATATTTATGTGGTGCCTGGTTGGTGTGGCTTCTTATTGCTTGACTAGTGTGTTGATGACCAGCTATTGGCTGTTGTTTCCTTGTGTTGCCAAGTCCTCGGCTCAAAGTACCTGATAAGCTGGTGGTAAATCAGCACTCCTGTTGACTGACAAAGGCCCATTTCTCAGATTTAAAGAGCCTTGGATAGTACAGTGGTCTAAAGCACCCTGTTATTAACACAGCTGCCTGCAATTATTGCAGGTTCGAATCTCACCAAGGCTCAAGGTTGACTCAGCCTTCCATCCTTTCTAAGGTAGGTAAATTGAGGACCCAGTTTGTGGGGGCAATAAGCTGACTTTGTATAAATATACAAAAAGTATGAAGCAATATTACTATTGCTTAGCGCATTGTAAGCCGCCCTGAGCCTCCAGAGAAGGGCGGCATATAAATCAAATTAAAAAAAAAAATAATTTCCCTGGCTATCTTTGTACCTGCTCAGCTAACAATCTTAGTAGCTGCGAAATTAAACATATGTCCTTGTTCATGGCAATGTGAGGCTACCAATGAGTTTGGGTCTCTTCTGACTGCTTGTGTTCTTGCAATCCTTCCCATATGTCCTACATAGTCACAGGGGCAATCCATGCAGGGGATCTGCTGGATTATATTAGAAGTACCTTCCACCTCAAAGCAATTTTTGCAATTCATTTGTCCTCGTATAGTAGCCTCTGCGTGGTACTCTCTTGCATGCTCGGAACTTGCACTCTCGGAAGCTGCTTTCTGTTGCTTCCAAAATGTTTTTGATGTATTGTGGGGTGGGCTAGAGTTGGTCTTCTACGTTATTTCATTTTTCTTCCTTGCATGTTGCACAGGCATCTTGTAATAAATGCTTGTGGGTACCCATTCTGCCTGAATTGTTCACGTAGGTACCTTTTCTCCAGTCGTTTAAGCTTTATGGGTACTACAGTGGGTTCTCACTCTGCCATATAGTGTTTTGACATAACTCTTTTTGTGTGACAGTGGATGGTTACTGTTGAAACTAAGAATGCATGGAGTATTGGCGACCTTGAAATAAACGGTGGTTTCTAGGCTTCCATCTTCCTGCCTATTGACAAGCACATCTAAAAATGGTAATTGTCTAGCTGCTTCTTCCTCCATTGTGAATTGTACGTCTGTGAAGATGAAGTTCAGTAGGGTATGAAAGTCTTTCAGTGCATTTCTGTTGATGATGACAAATGTGTCATCCATGTAGTGGCATCAAAATTTAGGCGTGTCATTTTGAAATTCATGTTGTTCTAGTTCATGCAGGGCAGTTTCTGCAATGATACCTGATATTGGGGATCCCATAGGTGTCCTTTTTAGTTGCTCATACATTTACATTTTGAATGTGAAGAAGGCATGTTAGCACTACTGGAGTAGCTTCATGATTTGTGTCCTGGTTAGGTTGTTGTGATCTCTGTTGTACTCTTCTAGTTTTTTTAATCTATTACTTCGTATGCTAAGTGAAGAGGGATGGATGTAAATAGGGGTACTACATCAAAGGAGACCATGATCTCATTAGGAGCCACATTTAAATCTTGTAGTTTTATCAAAAGTTGTGTGGATGAGTTCAGGGGTGGAATCAGGAAGCTTAAACGTTGTGCAGCCATTTAGTCCAGTTGTAGGTAGAAGTATCTCGTGGCACTACAGTAGATCTGAGAGGGACTGCTATTTTGTGTATCTTAGGGAGTCCATAAAATCTCGCTGTGGTAGCATCTGTTGTTCTTATTTTCCAATATTTGTTTGTTATTGTCCCTATTTATATCCATCTCTTAGAAGCATTCAAGAATTAAAAAGAAAAATTTATTTCAAAAGAGATCTGAGTATTCTCAATCACTTGCCAACTTATAGCTAAACTCTTGATCGAAGAATATCTTTGAGACTTAAAACATTCTCATTTATTCAACAATGTCACCATCTTTCCTACCTTCCCCCTTTCTCTGTTAGAAGATGATTTCGATTTTGTTTATGTTCCTGATTCTTCAATATTAGTTTACTATCAGTTGAAACGTTTAACTGAGACAAGCTATGTGAAACTGGAAGTAATGCTTTGGTATCATCTGACCCTTTCTTGCTATGTTCCTAGAGAAAGAGAAAAAGAATAGTTGCCAGAACAATAAATCTCACATTAGATCTTTATCAGTT
The DNA here is from genome assembly GCA_012654045.1 of Ptyas mucosa. Classification (NCBI taxonomy): domain Eukaryota; kingdom Metazoa; phylum Chordata; class Lepidosauria; order Squamata; family Colubridae; genus Ptyas; species Ptyas mucosa. The sequence goes on from WNWU01013574.1 coordinate 3,812,319, forward strand.
CTTAACAAAACTGAGAGCAGGACTTTTTAACCTACTTAAAAAGGTTATGAAAATAGTGCTATCATATATAGTTAAAGAAAATGAGATGCTATCTTTTATATGAAGGAATAAAGATGATGCTTTGAATTCTAATTAAGTATATATTAATGTTAATGCTACATTGTTCATCCAAATAGTTCTAAATTAATAATAAGAAGTTTATCTTGGTGATAAACTTGGATTGTTTCCATTCATTATGGCAGATTTCCAAAAGCAAAAGGGCTGAAAATCAGTCATTGTTGGCTGATCAGTCACCTTCTGCTGATGGGAATACGTCCAAGCAGACTTGAAGGGATGTTCACACGTCTACTGAAATCCTGAACAGTATCTGCTGAAAGCTGGACATGCAATGTTGAATTAACTGCAGATATCACTTGGGATTAATTTGGTTTTTTTTAAAATCCTAAAAACAGAAGTAGGGACTACCAAAAAAATGTGTCCAAATCAACTTTTGGAATAATTTGCCATTATTAAAGCAGGAATCAAACTTTAAGTGCTCACTGCTATGAAATCTACAGTGTGTGTCATTATAATTCAGGTTTTCAGGAAAAAGGGGGGAAACCCAATGTACTTGTGATTCTATATTTACCTGTTCTGTCAAATAATCAATGCTTCCTTCAGCCACTGGATGTATCACCAAAGAATTCAACATCCCACACAAAGGACTAGGTAAGCTACACTCCTTACCGATCTCCTGCTACATACAACAGAGGTATATCAAGTCATAGTTTGAGGCATGTTGTATACAATTTAATACTTATTAATATAGCATTTCATGACAGAGAGTTTTTTCCAACACTCAGAGTAAAATATTTATTCTTGGCACAATGTTATTCCCATCTGTTTCTACTACATGTGTTATATGCATTATAACTGTAACAATCTAGGATTGGCCTGTAATGTGGTAACTTCATTCTAGTACTGGACTGTAGTGTGACAACTCCATTCCCATGCTGATTGAGTTGATAATGACTACTAATTCGCTATAAGACAGCATTGATGTGACCATCCAACTTTAATTATAGTTTAATATTAACATATGCAATACAGGTATTATGCAAAGCTTTACATCTGAAAAGGAAGATGTATTTTGGAGCATGGATACAGGTAACACAATTTCAATTCCTTACATCCAACTTCACAGGAATATGAACGGAATTATGCAATTCCACAAAAAGAGGCAGTTATTTTTGTGTGGACAAACTAAAGCCAGAAGCAAAGAATGTGACATCAAACAGAACTATTACCAAAACATGCATAGGTACCTGCACATTCAGGGCTGAGAAATGAATGGGATTGTCCATTACTATATAAAAACAGGCAGAGTAGTTGTAATATTTAAACCATGAATTGTTTAGAGGGCTTGATCATAGAGGAGTTGATTTTAATTATCTGGGCTTCTATCTGAAGTATAAGTAACTTATTTATCTGAGTCATGTCTTTGTCTCTTCATATTGCTCTAGGGTGCAGGTTTGAGTTTTCAGAAACTTGTCAAATCCTGGGTGAAACTCTGACAGCTTTAAAGAATTGTAAGCAGGTACTTTAAAAGTGCTTTTTTTGGCCCTTAAATTCAAACAATCCCAATCTTTACTCACTTTCCAAAGATTAATCTATTATTTCATAAATTTCTTTTTAATTTTAATAATCTTATTGTTTACTGTTTTGTTAGATTTAGTATAATTGTCCCATTCTTGAAGATCTTGAGCAAATTTACAATTTCAAATAATTAAAAGCATAGCAACAAAACATAACAGCCTTAATAGTCAAACAAACAAACAAAACCACAAGAAGGGTTCCAACATTGGGCATGGGAAAACAGCCAGGTCTTACAAATCTTCCAGAACTCTAAAAGAGTTAGTTTTGTTGGCTAGGGTTTGCTTGGCTCTGCTTATACTTTAAAGAATGGAAGCAGTAATTCTCTATTCATTTCATTCTATGGGTAAGGTACAGTTAAATGGAAAAAGTTTGTGATAAATTTCTGGTCTTCAATTCTTTAATACATTCCCAATTTATGTCCAAAATACCCAAGATTATTATCAGTTCATTTAAAGCAACGGCATAACTTTATAAACAGAAATGCTTCTTACTCTATGTGATTCTTCAATCTCTTTGTAGAGTGACTGTGCAGATGCCTGTATGGGACCATTCATGTTTTGTAGAGAGTTTGTTGGTGGCCTGCATCAAGAAAATAACTACTGCTGAGTTACAGAAAATTTTCCATTTCTGTTACATTTCTGCAACTATACATCTGGTATGAAAAATGGTTTAAATGTATATAATAAAACTGAAAAAATTGGAAAATATGATGTTATTTTCAATAATTCTTCCCAAAATTAAGATATAGTTAAGTAATATAATATAAAAAGCCTATGGGTTACATAATTTCTTGTGAATTAATACAAGATTGACCATGATTCAGAGTGAAAAGGAATAATGTAATTACAAATTAGCCTCAAGATTTGTTGGAATAGCAGTTATATATGGTATTTATTTAATATCACTTTTTAGTCTTTCCTTAAAAATACAGTTCGTAACAAATATTATAGTATTAGCATTCAATAGACTTTACAGTACATTTTAAAACTCTCACACTAAAAATATCCAATGCTGATAGCACTTACATTTTTAAGTCTTGATAGGATTGACATAAGTGTTCTTGAAGCCTACTAACTTCTAGTTTCAATTCCTATATGGAGAGTACAATATAAGAGTATGTACAACAACTGCTATAGTGCAGAGGAAAGAAGCAAGGCAGTAGCTAAACAGGAATATCTACAAATCTGCATAGAGTTACTTTACAGAAATGTTCAATTTCATTAACTTTTCAGTAATTTCCCTGATGTAGAACACTTGCCATAAGCTGAAGAAGGGGTTGAAAAATCTGTAAACCTCCACCTTCCTAGTTTGAGTTACCAATACTTTTACTTTTATGTAACTGAAATGGGAAACTTTAGGATAATAATCTGTGGACATTCCAAGCAAGCTTGTGCCTGGATTGCTTAATGACACTCTGGACAGATTCCTTCTTGTCACAATTAAAATGTACATTACCTGTACCATCATTCGATATTCATCCAGAGTTATTGTAAGCTCTTCAATTTGTTTTATTTTCTATAAATATAAACATTAATAAAATCCATAAAAAGAGAGTAACTCAGTATCACAAAGCAAACTGTGTTCTAGTAAAGATTTTGAAAGTAGCTATCTGAACCTAGTTGGTAAAAATAGGATCACCAACATGATCACCAACGTCCGATGACAGATATGGCAAAACAAGAAGAGGATCTGAACCTAGGAATCATTCTTTTTTCATAATCAAATTAAATTTAACATTGAAGTTGTAGTGACACCTAGGAATTCCTAAATGCAGACACAAAACAAGTTAGGCTGAGGTTATCTATTATTTTAACATCTGAAGAATCATTACAAATTACTATAAAATGTATAGCTCTGCAGCATCAATTTTTCAGGTTCATAGGGAAAGTGTGAAAAAATGAAGCAGTTTTAATAAATTAGTGGTGATGAGTTTTAAAATGGTACCTGCATTTATTATAGTAACTATGATAGCAAAAACTCTTCATCACCTTAAAACAATAGTTGTTTCATCTGTTATAATCATCCATAATAGCACAAAATATCATAAGACCCACAGTCATCTTACACCCCCACCCCCACACCCACTATGACATACCGTATTTTTCGGAGTATATGACACTCTAGCCTATAAGATGCACCTACCTTTTTTGGGGAGGAAAACAAGGAAAAAAATCTGCCTCTGCCTCCCAGCAATTTGCCTCCTTGCAGCAAACAGCCTGCTTTAGTTTCATTTTCATCACAGCCTGATTAGCACAAGAAAAAAAAATCTGCCTCCCAGTAATTTGCCTCCTTGCAGCAAACAGCGGAGACCCATGCGGCAATAGGCAATGGCAATCCCTGCAACCTGAAACAGCTGAGGGTCAGGAGGCCGATCCAACCGACAATCAGCTGCTTGTGTTAATCAGATTGTGCTGAAGTTGAAATGGGCTGTTTGCTGCACGGAGGTAAATTGCTGGGAGGCAGAAGCTAAAGGGTGGGGGCCTGCGGGTGTTGGGGGTGGGAGCTACATTCGGTGTATAAGACACACCCAAATTTTCACCCTTTGGGGGGAAGAAGTGCGTCTTATTCTCTGAAAAATACGGTAACTACATTTTCAATTTAGCTTACCTTACTCACCTTATTAAGGGCAGCTTCTTTGCAAGAGATATGATTTTCATACTCAGAGAGTTGTGACTACAGCGAAATAAAAATACAAATATGGTAGTTGCAATCATATAGCCAAATTATAACTACTGCAGTTAACTACCCATATAGTGGTACATTGACATTTTCAATAAGCTATGTATACAACTCAGCTCATTCATACCTTCATTTTGGTTTTCTTTGTAAATAACTCTTTGATTTTACCCTCTGAGCTTTCTTTTTCTAGAAGCAATTTTTTGTTCTGGAAGACAAATTCAACAGATTATGAATGTTTCTTACCTCTGTGTAAAGGCAGTATGTAATGATGGTATTTCAATTAGTTTCTTTTCCAGCTGAGTGAGGAAGATGTTAAAATCCAATGTACAAGTAGATAATATACACAATTACACTTTGGGGGAATATGCAATTTCATGCAGTGATTCTTTTTGAAATAAAAAATTAGCTGTGCAGTTGTTAAAGAATATCTCACTTTTATTCTGACACTATCCAAAGGCAGCTTTAAGGTATAGAATGTTGGTTAGACTTTGTTAGCTAATATCTAAGAGGGAGGTCAGGCAATTGTAGTGACTTGGAACAGAGGTTAGATAGGGATCAGCAATGAGGATAGAAAATTTCAAGCTAGTACAATTTTCTGCTGCTTTTGAAATTCTGTTAAATTAAAGTAATTAGTGAGCCCTGCAATTGTTTCAGGCATAGCTACTATAACTTCATTTTCTGAACCCTCCCCTCTTTACCTCACCTCATCCTGAAGGTTATCCATTTTAACAGAGAGAAGTTGCTGCTCTTTTTCCTAAAGAATATAGAAGAAAAATATTAACTGAATGGCTGTCACAAGAATTTTGAAAAAAGTTGCATCAACACTACGTTTCATGATTGTGAAGCTTTAAATAAGCTTATGACTGCACTTAAACAAAGCTCCCCTTTTTATTTCTCAAATCTTCATAAAATAATTCAAAGAGCTTGCCTGTGTTCACTGTTCCCATTCTTGCAACACTTATACAATGATCAATGCTCCCTACATTGGAATGCCAAAACTGACAGACAGTACCCCATTACACAGCATCTATTTAACAATAATTTTAAAAAATGACCTGGCAGTTTTGGCATGTTATCACTTGAAAGAACCACTTATTTGTTTACTTATTTATTAAACATAGTGGCACAATCCAAGGAAACTCTTGGCAACTTTCACTGCATAAAAGAGATACAAATTGAAACATCCACAGTAGAGAATAAAAACTGCTAATACAGTAAGAATAAAAACCATGCATGTGTAATATAAAGTTTAAGTTTACTTTATTGTCATTGTACCTTGTTCAACGAAATTAAATGCCTTTTTCAATGTATATCATACATAAGAAAACTATAAAAAAAGAAAACACAAACACACATCCTTCACATTCTACACAATTGAATTGAAAACCCCTGATACTGCATTAATATTACACTATACCATGATGGTGAACCTATGGCACATGTGCCAGAGGTGGCATGCAGTGCTCTCTCTGATGGCACATAGGCTGTCGCCCCTGTTCAGTTCTGCTGTGTATGCGTGCGCACGCACCAAGTGTAAGATCACAAAACTGTTTCTTCCCCCAGTAGGGAGTTTATAACCCTATACAAGACCACAGGATAGCAACTATCTGATGCACTAAGGGAGGAGAAGTAGACACACCTCACCTTCCTCATCACCATCATGTAGGCCTGAATGAAGGCATGTATTCATGCTTTATTGGATTCACGGGAGCAATAACATTTAGTGCATGGTTTGCTGCCTGATGGTAGCTACTTACAAGATTCTGCAAAAAACAACCCATCAGAACTGGGAAATCCCTGAATGCCTTCTGAAAATCAATTAAACCAACAGGCATCTAGATTGTGGGTTTTCGGTTTGTTTATGTGGGCCTTTGTTTCAATTTCTGACTCCTGGGGACACCATGGACTATAGGTAGTCCTTGATTTATGACTATTCGTTCAGCAGCTATTTAAAGTTATAGAATAGAATAACAGAGTTGGAAGGGACCTTGGAGGTCTTCTAGTCCAACTCCTGCTTAGGCAGGAAACCCTACCTCACTTCAGACAAATGGTTATCCAACATCTTCTTAAAAACTTCCAGTGTTTGAGCATCCACAGCTTTTGAAGGCAAGTTTTTCCACTGATTAATTGTTCTAACTGTCACGAAACTTCTCCTTAGTTCTTTATTCCTACACTAGTGCACGATCTGATCATGGCAATGGTATAGAAATTCTCTCCACTCCCAGATCTTTCAATAACAGCTCAAGGAAAAAAACATAAGATTGAAAGTATGCCCACCAACATGCATCAAACCCAAGATACATGGAGATATGCCTATAATCATTCCATAGGACATGAATTCTGAGTTCTTAACTTTCCTATTTAAAAGGTGCCCTGAATTGTGACTTAAATCCAGTCTGAAGCAGGAGATTCAAGGTACTTGAGTGAGACAGGAGCGTGTACCAATGGAAAATAAATGCTTTCAAGTGTTTCAGGTACCAATTTTTTGCAGTGATACCTCCCTTGCAACTGCTAAGAAATTAATCAGTTCTGCTGCCCAACCGCAATGTGCAAATGAAAAGCCCCTAATAGTTTCAGAATTAATTTTGCAAAAGTCTTGAACCTTCCAATAAAAAACAAAAACAAACAAATAATAAATATAAGCTAAAAGAAATATGCATACTTTGATTTCCTAAAGGAGAAAAAATATTACAAGGTACAATTAAATGTACAGAGCGACCTACCAACTGCCGTGCTTGTGTTTGTAATCTATTATTTTCCTCCTCCATACTTTTTGAAAAAATTTTCAGATCTTCCAATTCATTTGCTGAGATTTTAGCTTGTTCCAGTGTTTGCTGGTTACTGTAATATAACAAAAATTGTGTTCAGTCATAATGGCCTGAACTCTGCCTTTGTGATGAACTGACAACAAAGTTGAAAATGAAAGGAAGAAATAATTAGATATTAAGCTCAAAATTAAGAAAGAAGGTACCCTAGGCACAAACTTATATTGAGAAACTGGCACTGTAGAAAGAAGCCAAAAACAGTATAAAAAGATGTTGACAGAGAAAAATATATGAGGCATAAGACATGTTCAGTGGAGTGAGAATATTTCAAAGATCTGTACTGATCCCTCATTGAGTTATCTGTTTAACTTTCAGCAATATATGCATAATATTGCATAAACACATTCATATTATTTTTTTCTTTTCCTAAGTGCTTCCCCACATTTTAATGTATTAGTTGCCTTTTGAGATTAATTCTTATCAATGGCCCCATGTAAGACAGTTCTGTCATTTACCCTCTCAACTTCCCTTTCAACTGAGAAATCTCTTCAGAGAGTCTTGAATTGAGCTCTTCTGCAGCCTCAATAGTTCTCTGTAGTTTAACATTCTGCACTGCTAACAGTTTGTTGTCATGCTGTAAGTCCTTGATACTGTTTGTCAAGTCAATAGCTTCTTCCCTTTTTTTGGAAAAAACAGAAAAAGCCAATAAATTGGAAAGTGATTTTTGCCATTATATTCCATTATAATGCTAATTATACCACACTCACCATTACATATACTATATATGGTATGTAACATACCATATGGATCAAATATTTTATCTTAAGCAACAAATTGTTCATTACAACTATGGGGTCCAAAATACTTGTGGACGAATAGTTCCTATTGCCAATAATTCATTCTTCTTGTGATATAAGCTACAGATTCAATGCAAGTAACTTTTCACTATTTCATCTATTATAACAAATATTATGGATATATACTTTTCAATGTGTATTTTACATTTAAAACATTATTCACCTCACTTCTTATTCAAAAAGTTCTCATAGTGGCTGACAAATAGTAAATCAGATAGCCAGATCATACATATACCTAGACTAATATAGCCTAGGAGAGTGGATGTGATTTCACTGAGCTATGGCTGCAAGTTGAGAAACTTGGTTTACGTAGGAAAATATCCAGTTGAAGAAAAATATACACACAAAAAGCTACGACAAGAGAAGAAAGCAAATACTTAGCCTCTACGGGGAGGGAACATATGGTAAGGGTGTGGCTAACTGATGAGGACCAATCAGTCCAAAATAGATCTATATTAGTCTTCCAATAGGCAGCAAAATGCTGTCTGAAAAAGCCTAGGATAGTGGAGATGATTTCACTGAGCTATGGCTGCAAGTTGAGAAACTTGTTTACGTAGGAAAATACCCGGTTGAAGAAAAATATACACACAAAAACCTATGACAAGAGAAGAAAGCACACCCACACACGTACATACGTACGTGTGTGTGTGTGTGTGTGTGTGTGTGTGTGTATCTATGTACAAAGTAAGCAGAATTTTTAAAAAAAATTTTTTTTTATCTTGATTACACAACATATTGTTGCATATAATTCCTTTTAAAACTATCTTAGCAAGAGATTAAGGATTGACTGTAAGAATTCACAGAAGATACATCTTGGAATAGCATTAGTGTATATCATATTTTTTCTATATTGTGTTGAAGAGATTGTACTCAACTAGTATATATTATTATTTCTGATGGCATATAGTTAGTCATGTTAATAACACAATATTGAGAAAACTAAACAAAAATATAAAACTACCCTTATCAATTTTTATTTATAATTAATATATGCTTCTCAAAATTGATACTATGTGAGATAAATATATTGGAGTTCCACTTTTAGTTTACTTTCTTTATTATTGGCATACCACATTTCTGCAAACTTAGCTTGTTGCAGTCAAACAACAGCTAATACTCATGCTGTCTGCTTTATTTAAAGAAGTTCGAGAAGTTTGATTGAACTTGCGAGAAGGTTTTCTTTTACAGCGTGTTTCCCTGGACTCAACAGTGAGGAAAGGGACAGAGCTTGAAAAGTAAGACCTGCGTCCCGCTTCTCGCCTGCCCTGTCTGCCACCCCAAACTGCATACCTAAAAGGACGAGTGGCTAAGCGAGGGGCAGGAGCCCTGTCATGCCCGGCGAGGGGGGAAGAAGAGACAGCAAGGGGAGGCACGTCTCGCTCCACATGTCTCGCTTCTCCCCCGCCCCACCTGCCACCCCTCTTGATAAAGAGATGGCGGGGAAGGGAAGCAGCTGTTGCCATTGGGGTGGGGTGGCACGTATTGGGCCACTTGGCTGGCATGAAGAACAGGGAGGAGAGGCAACGGCAGTGACAGGACATCCAGTCCCATGCTCGCCACCTCCTGCACCCCCAAAATAATAACACCCCCCCTATAATAAGGCCAAACCCTTATTTGGGGGATCAAAAGAAAATAAGACCCTGTCTTATTTTCGGGGAAATACGGTATGAAACTAACAGTACAGGTAGTTCTTGATTTACAACAGTTCATTTAGTAACTGTTCAAAGTTACAACCGCACTGAAAAAGTGACTTATGGCTGTTTTTCACACTTACAACTATTGCAGTATCCCCATAGTCACATGATCAGTATTCAGATGCTTGGCAAATGGCACATATTTATGATGATTGCAATGTCCTGGGATCATGTGATCATCTTTTGTGACCTTCTTACAAGCAAAGTCAATGGGGAATCCAGATTGATTTAAGACCTGTGTTAATAACTTAACAACTGCAATGATTCACTTAAAAACTGAGGCACAAAAGGTCATAAAATGGAGCAAAATTCACTAAACAAATGTTTCACTTAGCAACATAAATTTTGGGCTCCATTATGATCCTAATTCAAGACTACATATATTCAGTTACAGGCACAGAAACATAGATGAAATAACAGATAGCAGAAAGAATAAAGAAACCAGAATTAATATTGCCTGTATGGGCAGAACACACTTAATGAATAATTCAAGAATGTTCATTCTTTGGGTAGGAGAGATTTGCTATTGGAATAAAAAGGTTATTTGCAGAAGAGTTTGATGAAAATATATATCTTTATTAAACTGTGGGCAAAGAAACATAAAAAATGCCACATTAAAACAAATCCATATGCCATACTATATTTCAGTGGTGGGTTTCAATTTTTTTTACTACCGGTTCTGTGGGTGTGGCTTGGTGAGCGTGGCTTGGTGGGCATGGAAGGGGAAGGATATTGTAAAATCTCCATTCCTACTTCAATCCAGGGAAAGGTTACTGCAAAATCCCCATTTCCTCCTGATCAGCTGGAACCTGGGAAGCAGCGAATAGATGGGGATGGGGCCAGTCAGATTTTTTACTACTGGTTCTCCGAACCACTTAAAATTTCTGCTATCAGTTTCTGACCAGAACTGGTCAGAACCTGCTGAAACCCATCTTTGCTGTATTCTCATGCAGTATACTCCACCATATTCAACAGGAATAGGAATCCAGAAGTATCAACAGATGACAAACTTATACCAAATTTTATTATCATCAAGCAAGAAGTTTGGAAACACCTTATTTTACTTATTCCATTTTGGCAGTAACATTTATTGGTTATGTTCAGTTCTATCAATTTTCAGAATGCACAATTATACCATTTATTTGAATCATTTTGATTTCTTGGCTTGAAATAACTCCTGATACGACAAATTTAAATACTGCAATTTTATACTGATGATCAAACTTCCAGAAATGCAACATTTAACTCGGTTAACAGTCTCTCTGAGATTCAAGGCAAGAGATTTAGCTGCCTGCCTTCAGGATATTTGCAAGCATCATTTTATTCTCCTCCCTTAAATAGATGCCCTCCAGAAATGCTGTATTACAACTTCCAACATTTCCATTTCCAAACAAAATAGCTAATACCTGTACTGAGACTGCAGTAATTACAAGCCACCTTTTTACTTTCATCCCTCCTTTTTTTCAGGAAAACTTGTAAAACTTTTCTTTTCCGGATAGCAATAGAGGAACTCCATAATATGCAAATCATATCTGCAGCACACGTGACTTATTTATATGGATTTTTGTTTTCTATGTACTTGGTTTTGGAGGATTTTAAATGTTCATTGTTTACTGTTAGCCAGGTAAGGCCTTTGGAAATCGGTGAAATGCACATAAAGTCAAACATTTTTTTAAATCATGCCTAACTTTCTTTAATATATCACAACATCACAACATTTGAGAACTCTTACAGTACAAATGGATTTATCTGGGAAAGTTAATATTGGTGGCGGAGCAAACTGAAAGTCAACTTCTAAGTACTGTCAATACTCACCCTTCCTGTTGACAGTCTGCAATCCAATCTTTCATAACAGTATAGAAGGTAAAAAAATCAACAGTAACCCCTTGTTCTTCAGGGTCCAATCTTTTGTAGAGAGATTGAAGCCTCCAGTCTTCACAGCTTTGCCCTGTCATTTCTTGTAAGTATTCAATGATGCGGAAAACAGAAACCTGTCCTATAATCAAAATAAAGTGGATTATGAATGTGAGTACAAACTCCAGGCAAGATTTCAAAGGTAGTTTGCCATTACTTCCTTCCTAGGGCTGAGAGAATGACTGGCCCAGGATCACCAGTTGGCTTTGTGCCAAAGGCAAGATTAAAACTCCAGTCTCATGTTTCTAGCCTGCTGCTTTAACCACTACAATAAATCATGTGAGCTAGCTCTTCTGTAAATCAATAAAATCTTAGAAAACTCACAGAAGAAAATTTTGTTTGAAATGCTTAATGTAGAGTAATTTTTGTTTCATTTTTTAAATGAGTTTCTTATGAACACAGAAAATCAGTTGAAGCAAAACATTGTTCTGAAACCTCAGTATAGAAGTAGGGAAAGGTCTAAAATACCCTAAACATTTTCACTAAATTTTAAAACATTTTCAGCTTAGTACATGATTTCCCTATGTTAAGATAAAGGTTCCCCTTGCACTTATGTGCTAGTCATTCCCGACTCTAGGGGGCAGTGCTCATCTCCTGGGAAAATCCCAGAGCTCAGTGCCTTCCGTCGTGCCCTGAAAACTTACCTCTTCAAACAAGCCGGGCTGGCTTAAGCAGTATTTTAAATTTTAAATTTTATGGGGATTGGTATTTTTAATTTGAGCCGAAATTTATTATTCTATTTTTAATTGTTCTTATTGTTTATATTATGTGTTTTTTAATTCCGGCTGTACACCACCCTGAGTCCTCAGGGAGAAGGGCGGTCTATAAATTTAATATAAATAAATAAATAAATAAATCTCCGTTTCAAAGCTGAAAAGCCATCACTGTCCGGAGATGTCTCTGTAGTCATGCGACTGGCATGACTCAATGCCAAAGGCAGACGGAACGCTGTTACCTTCCCACCAAAGGTGGTCCCTATTTTTCTACTTGCATTTTTTACGTGCTTTCAAACTGCTAGGTTGGCAGAAACTGGGACAAGTAAAGGGAGCTCACCCCCATTAATGCGGCACTAGGGATTCGAACCACTGAACTGCCGACCTGTCAATCGACAAGCTCAGCGTCTTAGCCACTGAGCCACTGTGTCCCTTTTTAATTATATTTTATATTTCTCTGTTAATTATATTTTATTATTTTTCTACATTAACTTTATACATGCCATTTAATAAAAAAAACCTTTAAAAAGATAAAAATATGTTCATTTTTCAGCTATGCTAATTTTCTCAGCATTTTATACAGTCACTGTTGAACAAAATGTTAGTTATGGGGCAGTTATGAATCTTTTTCACTTGCCCCCATGATGGCATAAACATGCAATTTACTTTTTCTACTATATTTTTATGAGGTTGGCATTCCTAGCTGATTCATCAATGCTTCCAGCAGTGTTTCCGTAGTTATCTCAATAACACTTTCCCCATGGATTTAATCTGATATGCTCAAAGTACTTTCATTGTTGACATGGTCAGCATTTCTGCCCAGGATTTCTGGGTTATCTTAGGCTATTGTAGGCATAGCACCTCCTCTCCTAAGTACTGCCTTCCATGACTATTTTATAATAGGCTGAGACACTGGATACTTCCACAGAGTGATCTGCCCATGTAATACCTAGCCAGGGCTTTCAATAGCATTTGTCAGATCTTACATATTGATCATAGATTTAGTTCTCATTTGAAAAAGTAGGAGCACTGTGCTACACAGATTGATTTAAACTGGGAAGCGGTTCTACTGTATGTTTTTTGCTAGTTCTAACAACACTGAATATATTACAAATCTTTTGTTGTTCAAAATGTAGTTTCATAGAACATAGAACCATAGGGCTGGAAGGGACCTTAGAGGTCTTCTAGTCCAACTTACTGCTCAAGGCAGGCGGCCTTATACCTTCCTGGTCAAATGACTGTCCTGTCTCTTTTTGAAAACCTCAGTGATGGAGCACCCACAAATCCAGGAGACAACCTATTCCATTGATTAATTGTTCTTACTGTCAGAAAATTCTTACTTCCAGATTGGATCTCTCTTTAACAAACTTCCACCCATTACTTTTTCTCTTGCTCTCTGGTGCTTTGGAGAGTAAGTCAATCCGCTCTTCTCTGTGACAACCCCTCAAGTACTGGAAGTCAGTTATCATGTCCTCTATAATCTTTCTCTTCCGATAGCCTAGACCGGGTGTCGGCAACCTGGACCTCCAGAGCTGTATGCAATTCTTTGACACCTCTCCTGCAGCTGCTTGCTGACCTGGTCGCGTGACTTGCTCTCTGCCCCAAGACACTGGCCCAACCCAACTGTGGCCAACACCAATCTCACTAACACGAGGGCTGGCAGGGTGGGAAAGGGATCTGGGAGGAGGGTATGACGGAAAGGGGACAGGCCCACAGCTGAGTAGCATGAGCTGCAGTGGCAACTTCCCTGAAGACAACCCTCCTCCTCCTTCTCACGCGACCCCCTGGCTGGCTGTTGCGGGACCGGGAGGGCGTGCACAAGTGGAGATACCCTCCTCAAGTGAGCGACCAGGCTCGGCCAAAGCACAGTGAAGGTGTGTGGAGCAGGCGGGTTGATTGGCTGACGGGCAAGCATTTTTGGCGAGGGTACTCCGGCTTTCTCCAAGCCGGATCCATGGGATGGACATGCAATGTTCGGCAGAGCTAGCCCCCTTTTCCTGCTCCACGGGCCCTTGCTGTGCTTTGGGCGAGCCTGGCTACTCGCTTGCAGAGGGTATCCCTGTTTGTGCGAGAGAGAGGGTATCCTTGCATGTGAGAGAGAGAAATGAGAAAGAGAGATAGAGAAATAAGAAAATGGAGGGAGATAATGAGAGGAAAAAGAGAGAAACAAATGAGAGAGAGAGAAGGGGGAGAGGAAATGAGAGAGAGCTGGAGGGAGAGAATGAGAGAGGGGAAAAGAGAGGGAAACAAATGAGAGGGAGAAGGGGAGAGAAAGGAAGGAAGGAAGGAAGGAAAAGAGGAAAGAGAAAAACAGAAATGAGAGGGAGAAAGAGAGAAATGAGAGAGAGAATAGGGGAGAAAAAGAGAGAGAGAGAGAAATGAAAAAATGGATGGAGAAAATGAAAGAAAGGAAAAAGAGGGAAACAAACGAGAGAGAGAGAAGGGGGAGAGGGAGAGAGAAATGAGAGAGAGCTGGAGGGAGAGAATGAAAGAGGGGAAAAGAGAGGGAAACAAATGAGAGAGAGAAGGGGAGAGAGAGAAAGAAAGAAAGAGAAAGAGAGAGAGAGAGAGAATAGAAATGAGAGGGAGGGAAAGAGAGAGAGGAAGAGAGAAACAGACTCATTTTCCACAGAAAAAACTAGGAATCACAAAAACTGGGTAGGCGCGGCTGGGTGGGGGTTTCATGTGTCTTGGTTTTTTAAAAAAAGTTCACTGAATCAATTCCAACTTCGCGAGATATTTTTCTCTCACAAGAAGTTGGAGTTGATTGAATGAACTTTTTTTTAGTCCCACAAACTTTTGTTTCCCTGCACAGGATAGTGAGAAACGGGACAGAAATGCGAAAGAACTGAAAATCAGGTAGGCAAAGAAATGCTTGGGGAAAGCGAGGGCCTGGGCGGTGATGGGTGGATCAAGCTGGCCTGGGCAGTGGTGGGTGAAGCAAGCTCCGCAGCACGGAGCTACAATGACGAAACGGGCAACGGAGCGACCCTCTTTTCTCCCTGCTCCTCCTCCTTCCCTTGTCCTGGCTGCTCCATTTCCTATTTCTACATTGCAGTGCAAACCCCAGGATCCACTTTGATAGCATGTGTGCGTGTGTGTGTGTATAATTTGCCTGGCCAAACTAACCCCGCAGTCTTCCTTACATTGGGCTCAGCTTTCATCGGGTTGGTCAGTCGGTCGGTTGGAGAAACGCGATGGAGCTGGGCTGGGGCAATGGTGCAAGTGCTCACAGAGAGGGCTCGGTGTGCTTCCTCTGGCATGCGTGCCATAGATTTGCTACCACTGGCCTAGACATACTGGGCTCCCTCAACTGTTCATCATACAATTTAGCTTCCAGACCCTTCATCATCTTTGTTGCTCTTCTCTGCACATTTTCTAGGGTCCCAGCATCTTTTTTTATATCATAGTGACCAGAACTGTACACAATATTCCAAGTACGGCCTCATTAGTGTGGAATAAAGCAGTATTATCACTTCTCATTATTTTGAGGCTATCCTTCTGTTGATTCAGCCCAGGACTGCATTGGTTTTTTTAGGTGCTGAAGTTTTGTGTGGTGGCCATATTGTTTCTAATTTAATTACTTTTAACTACTAAGTGTTTTGGTGCTATGGTATTGAGTGTGATTAGTACATGCAGGTTAATCCAGTTATTGGGTGGGTGCAACTAGCAACAGATAAATTCAAAATTGACTGCTAAGCTTAGTCCCTTTTGCAGGCCTGACTATTCCCTTGTAGCATTAGTTGAAGACTGGGTTTGCTTGTTATCATCACTCCTTCCCTCTTCACTCTGCATCCCTCTTCTGTATTTTACCTATCAACTGGGCTATTTTTGAACCCAGGCTTAGCATTCTTTCAGAATAGCACTAGAACTTGTTAAGAAATAATGTGTCAGGTCACAGGTGCAGAAGAGGGATGGCAAAAGGACCAGAGAGAGGATTCTAAGTACCCATTTAAACTCTCCTCATTACACATAAGAAAAGTGACTGGTAGATATTTCTTCTGCTAGCAGGTAAAAAACTGATGGGAATGACAATGAAACCAGAGAATCCAGTTTTTTTAAACTTGACTCACAATAAATAAAGATGACCTATTCACAAACCTTCTTACTGTGGCAGAATAAGGATTGCAATGGGGTATTTATGTTTGAATACTTTTCTGTCAGCTCAAGGACATGTTAACATTTTTACTGAGCTATCAGAAAAACTCTACATCACTTCAGCAACTGCTGAGTGGTGATATAAAAATGCTTTAAGTCTAGTGACAAAATGATTTAAGTCCTTGAATGCCCTTTACCTACACTCTTACAAAAATATTTTACTACAGAATTCACTAGTTGGAATGAGGAGAACCTGCATATAAACAAAATCATTGCAAACCTGGACTGTTGTATATGCTTCTGTATTACACAAGCATGAAAAATTATATGTTAGTTTCTTCATCATTTAGGTTTCATTTGTTTTCAAGCTTATATTCCTCATAGAATGAAGATATACTTGGATAATGGCTAGCAAGATCTAAGACTAAAAAAATACAGGTAGTCTTTACTTAAGAACTGGGACTTTCTGTCCCTTAACAATTGAGACTGGTAATCTGTCACTAAGCAACATGATCATTAAGTGAGATGTCACATGACCATGACTTGAGATTTCACTGCCAGCTGGCTGTGAAGCACATAAATGACGATCATGTATCCATGGGGATGCTAAGTGTGAAGGCCAGTGGTAAAATTACTTTTTCAGTGTCATCATAACTTCACACAGTTGCTAAGAAGGCTACTTGTTAAGCAAGGACTACCATTAAATCAAACTCCATTAACTGAGATTTTCTATTGGTAAAATAATATTATATTCTCAAAAACTCTTAGCAAAATAAAGAGCAATTCTTTGATTAAATGCTAAATGCTTCCAAATGATATTAAAATGTTTTTTACCTGTTTCTTGTGGGTCACATGCTTTGAATGTGCATTTTAGAACATGCTCTTCCGAGTACTGGCCTGCATTCAAAATGATATTCTTATTGCTGATACCAATGCTGTCCCGTGTCATTGCTAAGGAATTAGGAAGTTACATTTAATAAAAATTTGGATGTTTTTCTTAAGATTTGCTCAGTCTATTCTTGACCTTTCTTCTCTTTTAAAAAAAATCAAAGAAAAAGAATCTTAACTGGTTCTCTATGGTCAGTGATTCTGAACTTTTTCATATGTATAACTGATTCTGAAATCTATATCTTTTAGTTGTATAAAATGATTGCTAACTTTTTCTTTTGGAACATATATAGGAAATCTTAGGATCTTACAACTTGCTTTTGGGAATAAATCAAACTGAATTCAATGATACTTGCTCCGAGCTATACATATATATGGTTACATATCTATAGCCTCTATATGTCAAATCCTTGTATCTAAAGAAAGAAAGAAAAGTATGTGAACCATTCCTAATTACTATATCATTACTGTTTCCAACATCTTCTTTTTAGGGAAAGTGTTACAAAGATGCTTTGACTCCAGCTGTAAAGTCTTTTAGAGGCAATGAAATGTTTTCAGTTTAGAGTTCAGACATAGACATGGGGCAGGAATGGCTTTAATTGCTTGATCTTCAACACATGTTAACACACTGCTCCTGGTCCTTTGTGATCTCCAGGCTGCACTGAATACCACTGCTCACATTATGATCATATGTATCATAATATGGTCAATGGTCAAATTATAATTCATATGATCATATCCAGGATTGAAAACTGGAGGAACTTTTTATTGTGGTCCACTCCTACCTAAGTGGGTGATTCCCTTGGGCACTCACTTGATGATCCCACATAGGATTTCCTTTTACCTCTTCTGTTTAATCACCCATTAGTTCAAAGATTGATATCATCAGAATGCTGATTAGACTCAGTAATAAATTGTACCCTGGGCTGAGCCAGATATTGTCAACCCCCAATAGCAATATATCCAAAGAAGCAAGATTCACACATAATCAGTTTAATTTCAGGAAGAAATGAATAACTTCCTTATTTTGAAAATTAAGAAAAAACCCATAGTTGTCAATTGTACAAATAAGTACATTAAGGTGTGTTTTCTGTCCCCCGTCCCACCTCCATAAATTCCTAGATTGAGGCATTGCTGATTTCTTAAGGCTGAAATATCCCTCATTTTCCATGTTTTGCTTTCTGTTTCCAGATTCCAAGAATACCTTTACAGATGTCATGATTATCTTGATTCAGTACATGGAAGCTGTGAGGATCTAGACAGGACAAACACAAGCGAGACTGAACTCTAATAAGGCAGCTCCTGTCTGTTCCAGCAGTTACTCTGGATGGCATAGTACTCTTCCTGAAAGAACGGGTCTGTGACACTTCAGGACTCTAAGTCATTGCTAGGATATCAAGGAAGCCTTAATTTAGTGTCATCTAGTATACACAGAGACCCTGAGTGAAAATACCTGGCAATGATATTTTCATTCATGCCCTCATCACCACTAGGATAGACTACTACAATGTGCTTTGAGAACTACCTGAAAATTGGAATTGGTGCAGAATGTAACCATATAACAATACCATCTATATTGTGGGTGACATACTGGCTTCTAATAGGTTTCCAGACTGAAAGAGTTGGTTTTACCCTTTAAAACCCTAAATGGTTGGTTCCTAGCATTTGCAAAACCATCTCTTCCTGTCCAATTTGTTCTGCTGGTTGTATATGTTGAGGGTGGGTTCCCAGACCACAAGAGATGACACCTAGGAGACACCTGAAGCAGTTCTCTGTTAAGGGCTCTATTTTGTGGAATACTCTTTTTTCTAGAGGTCACATTATCTTTAAAAAACCCTGTCAAATGGAGTTGTTCTAGAAGGTTTTGAAAAATTGATATGCCCTAATATGGATTGGTGCCATCACATTTTAAAATTTGTTATGGCTTATTTTAATGTTTAAGTTTAATTTTATTATCACTTTTACATTTTGTAAAAGCATTATATTTTTATAACTACAAATTGTCAGGAATTGTACAATTTTGGTAGCACATAAATTAGATATACTCCTATATTCAAAGATTCAATAGCTTTAAGAATAAACATTCTTTTGATTCAAAATAAAATATTAGATGAAAAAATGCAAATATTTAATTATCTAGGTGCTATAGGACAGACAGGCAGAGCCGTGGGGGAACGTAAAGCAGGGTATCAGCTTAGTGTCTCTATGTAGTGACAAGAGGACTATGTTCACACACACCCAATGCCGCTGACCTCCAAAAAATTGCATATCCATAACCAAAATACAGCCTATGCATATCTCATCCAATTGCCATAATGATATCTTACTGAATATTTCTCATTTAAATGAAATTAGCAGCCAGTTGTATCTGAAACTTTGTCATACTTAGGATGCCAATACAAACTAAAATATACATTAATTTTAATAGAGTTAAACAGAAAGGGATAATGGTTCATAAAGCAGATACTCACTACAGTAAATATAAACTGCTATATTAACAATTTCAGGAATCGCTAATACTTACTACCTGCTGACAAAACTGCAGTTAATTGCACAACTGTTGTATTCTCAAGAGTGTTGTGATAAGCATTATCCATCATCATTAATGAGTACTTCCTCGCTGAAGGCTTTGATCTACAGTAGAATTTTTTCATAGGAAAAAGATGACATTTTTATCATCTTGCAACAAACCAACCATAAGAGTTCTACAATCTATAAAAAAGAAGTCTCTTTAGTTAATTACATAACAGGCTTTATGGTTGTAATAAAATATCTAATGAAATCAAAGCTTCCCATCTATTCATTATGCAAAAACCTGATAAAACATTTAAAATGTGAATGTTACAAAATCAGTTAATATTTTGGAATTTACTTTTGTTTTTAGTAGTGGTTGCAACATTCATGTCTTGGTTAGTATATATATTATATTTGTGCAACAGAAGCCTTTGTTTTAGGCCTTATACTGTTAGAACTGGAGAAGTATTTAGACCCGTGATGGTGAATTTATGGCACACGTGCCAGAGGGGGCACGCAACACCCTCTCTGTGGGCACGCGAGGCATCACCCCAGTTCAACTCCACCGCGCATGCGCGCAGGTTCCCACCAGCCAGATGGTCTTCAGTTCTCTGCTGCGCATGAGCGGGGGCGTGGCATGTGCAGAGTCCGCACATGCATGGGGAGGGGCACGTGCGGGGAAGGTCCTCACATGCATTGCCTTTGGGGGAGTTGGGTGGGCATGTGCGCATTCGTGCGCGCATGCACACGCTTTGGGCACTTAGTCCGGAAAAGGTTAGCCATCACTGATTTAAACTATGTAGTAATATATCCCTCTAATCAGGAATACTTTTCTCCTTTTCATAGGACACTCTGTGATGTTTTCATGTAATTGGAACAGATTTCCCAGTGTGATACACTGTCAAGAAATGAAAATATTATTTTACTTCTCATCACACACAGAGGGATTAGTAAAGAAATAAACTGTTCCCAGCATAAACTAAGCACAACTTCAGGTTTATTTAAATACATAATATGAAGTTAAAAATTAATCTCTCCATATGAAGACATCAAATTATTTCATTTGGCCAAATGATTTGAAATTTCCAACCCCTGTGTGATTGGTAAAATTTGATTATATAGGTGGCATATAATCGATCGATCAATTAATCCAATCCACTATAAATGGCAGATTCTAGGACATTTGAGACCCCCCTTTTTAAAGGAAATGATAGTACATTAGCAACCGTGCAATCACCCTTTTAGAATAGTGTTCATTTAGGAAGGCAGAAGGAATTTTAAAGCAGTCCTCAAATCTATGAGCATGGTATTATAACAGAGATTATAGCTCACGAGGCACTGTAAAGGCTAATAGCTATGAACCCCTTGCTGTACTAGTAGATTAGGCAATGCTATTAAGATTCGGTTTGGAACAGTCAAGAAAGCGGATAGGTTTGTCCGATAACCAATTTGCAGCATTATTACAAATCTGTACGCGTTAAATCGACTGAAGAGGGAAACCCTGCAGCTACCAAGCTACCAAACACCGCAGTCCTTGAAACCCTACACCCTAGAACAGTCTCCAACCTTGGCAACTTTTAAGACTTGTGGACTTCAACTCCCAGAATTCCTCAGCCAGCTTTGG